>PVHY01010883.1:0-32500 GCA_004024945.1 Uropsilus gracilis
GGGGGGGGGGGGGGGAGGAGATGTGGGAATGAACCATGAAGACTGAGAGCAGCTAAAGATATAATCAAGAATTCACAGAAGGGGTTGTCTTAAGACTTGGCTTAGAGGCATGCATAGGAGTTCAATAAGTAGAGCTGATACAGAATTACTCTAGAGTTAGATGAGGTAGAAAGTTGATTACCAAGGTAGCAAAGAGCAACAGAGAGGACAATTAATAATTGACTCTGATCCAATATTTAAGTTATGTAAGCAAGAGACAGTAAATATTTGAATCAGATTTTAAAATCCTCTTGTTTCTGAATAAAAGAAATGACACTTTTTCTGGGTGATAATCAGAAGCCACTGAATTTTAAAGGCAGGGAATGGCATACAATGAGTAATACCAAGAGAAGCTCAGTTTGGCTGTGGTGCAAAGGATGATTATAGAAGTGAGAAGATAGGCAAGAAATTGGAAGATCAGAACCAGAACAAGGACAATAATTCTTCAATTACGTAGCAAGTGATTCAGAAGGAGTAATTGAGGAATGGTTAGTGACCTGATACTGGGAGAGAATAGGGAAAGAGAGAGAGAAATCAAAGGTCACTTCAGTGTGTCAGTCCTCATGTCTGCTATGGAAAGTGGGGGTATCATGAACAGAAAATATGGGGAGAATGTTTATCATTATAGTTCTGAGCTAAATCATTAGTCCATTGCTTTTATTTCCATTTCATGTACCTTCTTACAATATTTTTTGTAGTAATATCAAAAGGTAGCACAAATTTACTACTTGTTTGGTAGGGACCTACTTCTGTATTTGATCTTAAATGAATAAAAGGAGAACTAAGTGTCCAGGGTATATGTTGAGTACGAGACATTTCATATAGCTAGTGTCTGCTCTGTATATCAAACTGATTTGATATACTAAGCTTTGGTCTTCCAGGGCAAAAATACCAGAGGCATAAACATTGCTTCTTTAATGGTGGTGGTAGTCTTTGATGTATTGTACTTTTAAAGGGAATGTTGCCCTCGAAAGCCCAGTTCCTGATGTGCCTTACAGAAAGCCCATTTACCTTTCACAAGGCAGCCACAGTACACATTATATAGTTTGGTGTCAATTTTTCCACTGATCTGTTTGCCAACACTTCCCATCCCTGAACTCAACCTCATGGGATGAAGAGATTAGCTATATTCCATGGCTTATTTACTCCTTGACACTTTCCTTGAACCTGCCAACTCAGGGCCTACTGGGGTCCTGAATTTATAACCTGGATCACTGGTCTATGGGGGAGTCAAGCAGGAGTCAGTGTGTTTAGTAGAGACTGCCAGGCCCTCCCAGGATGAGATGCTTTGTGTGAACCTGTGAAGCAGAGTGTTACCACCTGCTTTTTCTAAAAAATGGCCTTGACATTCCCTTTACTGGTGAATGAACTTGTGTGTACTGGTGGTTGCTAGATGATGTTGGGAGTCTGAAAGTCTTGATAGAAAGGCAGAGGTGGCAGGAGGAGGGGAAAAGAACTACAAAAGTAGTTCTGAGTTTGGCAGTTGTCGGGCTCTGAAATCATACTTTCTCTGTTCTTCCTGGCTTCACGGAAGCAAGCAGTAGAGCAGCTGCCGAGGTAGAACTGAGCATTCTGAAATGCTGGCATGTCAAAGAACAAGGTTCTGTGCGTTTTTGTTAGAATCTCATTCTCAGCGGAGAGGGGCTGAGGTTACAACAACTCTTTAAAACTGGAACTATTTTTGTTCAGAAATGTGACATGATTTGCTGTTGGTGACAACTGATTTGACAATGACCAGTGATTTAGGTCTACCTCTAATAAGCGAATTAATCTGAGCTAAAACATAGTGATCTGTCATGTTTAGAGATACCTCAACATCTGGCTGACTTGTCCTCTGTCAGCCTAGTTTGTCCTGTGCAAATCTTCTGTCAAGTGAGGAAAAGAACTGTGGGGAGAAAATTACATGGCAGTTTTAGAGTTAGTGATGAATTTTTCTCCCAACATACCAGCTGTGCCAGCAACACTATTTTTCATGGCATTAATCAAATATCTTGCCTGCAGCACCTTCACTTTCCCAAAGGCTAAAAGATGAATCTGTCAAAAATTTCACTGGGATTTGCCAACAGCTTTTCTAAGCTCAAATACTAGTCTAGGCACCTTAGAAGTTTGAGCAAGGCTGTTAGGGACAGCCTTGGGGAGTTAAAAGTGGGGTAGGGTAATTTTCCTTTACACTAAACAAAAAATTGACGCTTCCATTGCAGCCAGCATGATCAAGTTCTCAAGTCTGGAAAAGAGCCAAACACTTGAATTCTATTAATGTATTCTATTTACTGACTCATAGCTAAGTTTTTTGTTTTTTTTTTTAAGTTGGAATTTTGAAATTAGCAAGGTACAAGAGCAACTGAAGACCATGGTTTGAAATCATTGTATATTGCCTCAGGAGTCAAAATCCCAAATAGGAGGAAATTCAGAAGAAAAGTGGGAAGAGCCACATACTCACACTCCCACAAAAGATGCTGCATATTGGCTGAGATTAAGATCTGAACAATTTTCCCCACCTGTGATCTTTGTTGTATCTCCTGCTTCCAAACAAACATGTCACTGTTCCTTTGTGCCCTTCAGAGGTAATGTGCTATCCTGTTCATTTTCAAAATTAATATATTCAGAGTAACTGCTGAAATTTTCTCTGAACGAATGTATAATAGTTCTTTTTAACAATAGCCTAATGTATATAAAATCATTGGGCTAATGCCTGTCAAATAGCTAATCCTGGTAAGTATTTTTTTTCCAGTATCTTCTGTTAACTGTAAAGGCAGAGACCATTTTTTAGTGATTTAAATGACAAGGTAGGATTTCTAGAAGTCTTTGTCACTTCACTTCCCTACAATATCTTCAAGGACCTAAAGAAAGCTGGATCACACCTGTGCCCACTAATAACTGCGTAATAATAACTGCTGAATGCTGAATTTCTGGGGTGCAACCTAGTATCTGAAGCAGAGAAGATACTCAATAAATTTTTGTGAAACAAAGTTCCTGAATCAAATACTCTCCCCTGCAAAAAACTAAATAGTTTTGTTGTTGCAAGACCATCTTCTTACCTGTATGCTTTATTGTTGTTGTTGTTATTTGAGACTAGGTCTTGCTGTGTTGCTCAGAGTTGTCTCCAATCTGCAGACTCAAGTGATCCCAGTCTCAGCCTCCCAGGTAGCTGGGATTACAAGCGCATGCCACAGTGCTGGGCAGCTTGTGTGTTTTGTTTTGGTTTGTTGTTTTTTTTTTAATTAATTTATTTAATTTTATTCTTTAAATCCCAACTTCGGTAAGTAGTTTTTGGGATACTCCCCCCTTCCCTCTGATGCCCCCTCCATTCATTCTAAGCCCTCTCTTTGTTGTTAACTAGTCTGTGTTAAGTCCATTAGTCTCTTTCTTTCCTGTGGCAGCGTCCTTTCATTGGGTGAGGGACTGTGTTCTTGGGACCAGGTGGACCATGCTGGGTAGGTTTTTCAGTGTTAACCTTGCATTGGGCAGCCAGTCTATATGTATTTGTGTTTTGTCCATGTTTTCTCATTGCCAGCTGCCATCTCCACTCCCTTCTCTGTTGTTCTGCTGTTTTGCCTTATTGTTCTGGTGTCAGGATTAGGGGGTCTCACTCCCAGCCATTGTTGGTGAACAAGTCTCTCCGTGGATTCAGGCATCTGTGATAGCCATTGTAGTTTGCCTCCTCTGCCTCAGTTTGCAGTTTTGCTGAGGGGCCTATGCCTTCCTCACCTCTTGGCCTTCCTCACCTCTCCCATGGGGTGGAGAGGGGTGCCTTGTTCTCCCAGAAGGCATCTCCAAAATGATGGTTCTTTCAGACCTGGTGAGTGCATAAATACACTTCATTACATTGTTTTTCTATAGTTGTTTCTCCGGTCTCGCATGTACTAGTTCTCTTGATAGTCCATCTCTTGTGTCCAACTCAGGCTTGTTGGCTGGATTATACCTGGTCCCCTTACCCATTCTGTGATGGAGTTTGCATTATTTGTGTTCTTCCTCTTCCTAATTGGGGTGAGAGTGAAGTAGAAGGGGCACCCCCTTCCCTCCACCCCAGCCCACACTTCCATATCTCTCTGTGTGGGGGCAGGATGCAGATGGCTGGGCTTGTGTCCCCAGTCCCCCTTGGGCTAGGGTCTGGGGGAAATATGCCCAGGCCAATCTGGGCTGCAGATGGCTGCCCTGTGCAACCATCCATTGATGGAATGGGCTAAAACCCCACCTGGCCCCCTCCCAGGCTCTCCATGTATGAGGGACTTACTCAAGGGTCATTGCTGCCCTTGCTTCCTACTGGCAAATGAGCTCCACGACCCAGGACCCCGGGCAGTCAGACAGCCAATGAGGCTGTCATCTGGCAGGCAGGTCTCTGGGTCCTGCCCCATCCCCACGCTGGTTCCTTCCTGCATAGGGGCAGTCCCAGCTTGCCAGGCATGGGTCCCCTGTTCCCTTGGGCTAGGGGCTAGGGGAAACATGCCTCATCCAATCCAGGCTGCAGATGGCTGCCCTGTGTAACCATCTGCTGATGAATGGGGTTAAATACCCACCTGGTCCCCTCCTGGGCTCCCCAGGCACGAAGGGCTTGCCCAGGAGTCCTTGCTGCCCTTGCTCCCCGCTGGGAAAGAAGCTCTGGTGTCAGGACCCTGGGAGACTGCCTACTGCTCAAAGCCCTGCCCAGTCCCCATGCAGGTTCCTCCCTGCGAGGGGGCCAGCCTGGATGACTGGGCATGCATCCCCAGGCTCCCTTGAGCTAGGGACTGGAGGAAAGTGCCTTGGCTGATCCAGGCTGTAGATGGCTGCCCCATGCAACCATCCGCAGGCGAGTGGGGCTAAAACCCCACCCAGACCCCCCCTTCTGGACTCTCCAGGTCTGAGGGGCTAACTATGGGGTCATTGCTGCCTTAGCTCCACCTGGCAAAAGAGCTCCAGCAGCCCAAGATCCCAGATGGGCAGACAGCCCATGAGGTTGTCTGCTGGTGGGCAGGTCTTAGGGCCCAGCCCAGCCCCCACACCAGAGGAATCTCCGGTGTGGGGGTGGTTCCCAGATTGCCTGACATGCATCCCCAACCTCCCCTAGGATAGGGGCTAGGGGAAAACATGCCTTGGCCAATCCAGGCTACAGATGGTAAGGTGCCCTTTGTTTCCAAGTGTCATTTAAGGGGTCCCGGGACCCTGGCACCACCCACAGTTCCCCCTGGCACCAACCACAGTGTTCCCCCAGGCCCCTCCCCTGAGTCACAGGAGGGAGATGCAGGAGGGCCTGGCATCCAGGGAAATGAGTGGCCCAGCTCCCGCGATGGGAACCAGGTAAAAACATGGGCAGAATGCCCTTTGTTTCTGGGTCCCATTTAAGGGGTCTCTGGACCCTGGCACCACCTGCAGGTCAGAGACATGGCGGGTGCCCCCCCACGCAGCCCTCTCCCCTGAGTTCACAGAGGAGGGAGGCATGGGAGGGCAGGGCATCCAGGGAAATGGGTGGTCTAGCTCCAGGACGGGACCAGACAAAAATGTGGGCCATAAATAAATGTAATAATTTCCACAACATAGTTTTTATATGAAATACTCTGAACAGAAAAAGGCCAACTGTTGGTCTATACATGTTTCAGGATATCTACTGTAACTTGGTTCTAGAACCCCATCCCAAATATTTGATAGTAATGAAACATTTCCTACTGAAATGAAATATTTCCTACTGTTAAAGTTAGTTCATTTACCACAGCTCATAGAAGCACGAAAGTGGCAGGCCTTAGAAATGTAAGCTAGCTTTTATAGTCAGCACAACTTGTATTAGTAATCAGATCAAACAAATCAGACCTACCATGATATACGAAGGGAGGTTCATGAAGCTGTAGTATTTGAGGACTATAAAAGTATAGGAAGAGAGTTGCTGTCAGTTGAGGGTTCAGGATCAGATATTATTTGTCTAGTCCATTGGATTTCTGGCTGTATGAAAACATAAATATTTGAAACCCAAGACTTAGCTCCATTTCTTTTTTCACTGTGGAAACAGTTCTGTGCTCATAATAAGCTTTAATTTATAGAAATCATTCCTTTTATTCAGGTTTCAGTCTTTGAAAAAAAAGTAATTCTTTGACTTCTTTGAATCAAGAGAACCAGCTCCCTAGATCCTATGAATTTCTTATATTTATATGCATTTGCCACCTATTTAGGCATGTATGAGTTATGAAATTCAGGACCTTTTATATTACACCTATAGGTTTTGATCACATTTGTGAAAATTCATTAATGGAAACATTTTTCTGTTCCTGCAGTAGATTAGAAGAATAGGTTAGCCTATTATTGCTTGTCTCTGAATGTGCTCTTAACCTATATGAAATAAGACAGGACTGCGATAATTTAAAAAACCACACACAAAAAAACCCCAAAGGGAACCTTGATTAGATACATTTCAGTATTATAAGGCAGTTTTCTTTTAATCATGGAAAGTGGAGAAGGTTTCATTAGTTCAGACAAGGAGGCACATGAAGGTAAATTTGGATCCTGCCATATGTATGCATATGGATGTGTGTGCAGTGCTTCCTTTTAGAAAGCTCACACATCAGCAGTGATACTGCATAGATTGCAACAACAAAATAGAACTAAAGGGAGTGTGTGTTTGAAACCCACATTTGTATACCCCAAAAAGGTATATTATTTGGGAAGAACTTTGATACTGGTGTATTTTGCAGTTTGACAACTTGGAACTTTGTAAACTGGCAATTGGGTGTAGACAAAGGTATCCATTTATCTCATATATGTCTTGTTGAGGCAAAGCTGTCAGAAGAAATCTTATCACATGGTGCCCCATTTGTTTTCTGTGGTGATTTATGATGGTTTTGAAAAGGTCTTGTGATCCCATAGGCTGCCACGATTCTCTGACTTTTCTCTGTCAATGGATCAGATTTTTGACATTTTCTGAGAGCATTCAGAAAAGATTTGATAAATCAGCTTGTGGTGTTTATTTTAATTGATCTGAGGCCCATTTCTTCAAGAATTCATCAACTACAGTGACAGGGTCTGGATGTACTGCAGTGGAATGAGAGAATCAGCCTGGCCATGCTCCTGTGGTGATGATATAGATATTTTGTTGAAAGTTTATGCGTACCGACGAGAAGATGTCATAACTAATTTAGTATGTTGTAAATCTTTTGACACAGATTCTAATTCATAAATCTCATCCATCACATGTGATTCATGAAACGATAGACAACCTTTGATGAGAAGGTACTTTTGTCTGTGTTCCAAGTTCCTTACATTTTTCCTTATTCAAAAATAAATCATTCCAGAACAACAGAATTATGAAAATGGAACTGTAGAGGTCCTTCATCCTTTCACGTCTGTTCTTATACCCTTTAGAAGACTCTGCACACTGTCTGTGAAAGCAGGGAGGTAGACACATGTGCATGTGTGTGTCTCTGTGTATGTGGAAGTGTATGTGAATGTAGAAAGAGACGAGTTTTAAATAAGTGGTAAAGATGAATGTTAATTATTTTTCCAAAAGAAAATGGCCAGAGATAAGGTAGATTATGTGACTGAAACTTAAGCCTCTCCATATTTTTTATTTAAAAATTGATTTTTTTAAAGTTAACATTACTACAGATATTGCTTACTTATACTGTCCCAAATATTTATTTTGTTCTATGAATTTTCCCAAATGTACTTGGGCTATGAACTTACCCTTGGATATTGGTAATATCATTTTATGCTTTTTTAATTTGACTAATACATATTCTTCTCAGAATATCCATGTATAACAGAGTTCAGAGAATGATCGGTTCAAGCAATCAGAATTAACTGAGTTTCCCTATTTTTCTGGTCAGCTTAAAGTCAACATGAGGTGATACATCATCATCTATCCAGCCAAAATATTAATAAGCATGACTTTAAAATGTTTCACCATGAACAAAAAACAGCTATAATTTTATTTTAAGTTGGTCAATTAGGTGACTATGGCAATCAAAACTCTATAATGATTTTGGCCCTCTAAAAGTTATGGCTCTGTAAAAGTAAAAATTCTGCTTTAAGGAACTTTTTCAATTATTTCCTACTATGTGAAATGGTAGAGCTGAAATACATGTTGGGTAGTTCTACACATTGAGTAGAAAAGATGGAGAATTTTAAGAAAGAAAGAAAAAATATTTTGAGATGCCTGAAAGCTCCTTTGAATTAGGAAAAAGTTTCATGGAGGAAATAGAACTTAAGTTTGGACTTAAAGGAAGAGATAAATGTGATACTTTAAAATGGTTTATTCCCCAGTTTAAAGATAGGGACTTTAAGAGTATATGAAGAAGTTAAATAGCTGAATCTGAAGAATAGGATTCCTTTTCCCCTCTAGTTAATAAGTCTCCACATAACTTGAATCATTGCATGTAATCTTTTAATGGATATAATGATATTAAGAGATAAAATATAAGTCCACTTAAATCTTATAACTGAGAGATCTAATTTTATTCAATTATCTCCATGCCCCATCTTTATAAGATTTCTTATATAAGTATCTAGTAAGTTCCAAACTTGTCTGATATCATTTTCCTAATCATCTTTCCCTCTGATGGATATAGTTGCAAGCAATTGACTGTCTAAAAGTGAGCAAAGAACAAGCAAAAAAAAATGGACCTAATTATGTCACAAATTAGAGAAATAACCCTTTCCTGGTCAAAGCCAAAATAAGCAAACTCCAAGGAGTAAAAGTGAAAGAAGAAAATGACAATGCATTCATCTTCCTCCAGCACACACCCTCTCCTCTTGAAGTGCTCACATTTAAGAAATGAAGAAACCCCAAAAGGGAAAAGTCACTCCAGAAGACTCAGAGCGAATGCCATGTCTTTTGAAATAATTTTTGAGAGTCTTTTGAAATAATCTCCTGCTTAGAGCCCAGAATGAGGGAGAAACAAAAAGTCAGAAAGGTCCAATGTCAAATTTAAAATAGGTACATTTTAATGACTGGAAAGGCACAGTGACCACCAGCTTGAGCCATAAATGAAGCAGCTATATGTCTATTCTACCTGTCCCTCTCCCCTAGGGTTTTGCCCCTGACCTTCAAAACCACTATCCCCACTCTCAGAATTCTCCTGAGTTCTGGTAAGTGGGATCCAATAGAGTTGAACTAAACATTAGTCAGATACAACAGATCAAATAAAATCTACTAGGCACAGAAATGGAGTGTATCTATAAAGTGGAACATGAGAAACTTTCTTTACAACTAAGATGAAGGATGAACTCCCAGGGAGGTGGTGGGGAAGCCATTTTATTGAAACATTTACTATAATCTTTAATAACCTGCTGTGCCAACATAATAAAGTTACTAGTACTTTAAAATTTTGGGCAGACATATATGATTTTGTTCTTTACTTGACTGCCTGCCAATTTAATCAATTGATAATGAACCTGATGTTTCATTTGTAAGAAAAATTTAAAAAAAAAATAACAGTAAAGGGATCAAACACTAAAATTCTACTGAACAGATTTGATAGATCTTTAAACATTGATCCTCCCTCAAAAACAAAGATAATATGAATATAGTTGGTAGTACTAATAAAAATCTCAGATCCCATAGAATTAGTCCAAGTGTTGGCCTTAGTTATTTACATCCAGAATGCAGCCCAGGAAATGCATTGAGACGCAAATGTGTTGCATGTGGTTTATCTTTTCACCAATTATACAAACTTTGTCAAATTGTAAAAGGCTTTGATGTTCAAGCTGTTCCATTTTCAGAGCTGAGAGCAAAAATGAAAAGAAAGGAAGTTTCTGTAAAGGAAGAGCTCTGTGCAGAGTTGTCTTTTTGTTTTTGTTTTTTTTTATCAGCTGAAACTGCATTGATGAATTCTACTTGCCTGACATCCAGCACCATGCTTGGTACAGTTGGTAAGATACCAACAAAAGAAAGAATGGAAATACTTGCTGCACTTTTCGACTTTATGATCTCTCTAGTGGTCTAATGAGGAGGATAAAACATCAGGATCTGCATAACTGAGAAAAAAATGTAAACATAAATAACAAATGCGTAGCTAACAGGCTGTGAATTCAGAGAAGGAAATCATAATAGGCAGGGGAAGTTTATCCAACTATAAACCAAATAAAAGTAAAAACGTTCAGCCTAATTTTCTGCTGATAATACCGGTCATTAGTGAAAGTGCAGAAATTCAAATCAGCCTACAAAGTAGAATGGATGGTGAGAAATCTTACCAATACCTTCATATGCTTGTGTCACCATTACCACTGACCCCTCCTCCACCCCCCATTCTCTTCCCCCTGCAGTTGAAGCCAGTGGTCACACAGGCAGAAATAACTTTCAGGGTATATTTGTCCTCTTCTGTTTACTGCACGTGACATAAAATACATTGGTTTTTGATACCCCTTCAAAGTACACCCCAAATCTGACCACCTCTCACCCGCTCCACTACTGCTTGTGGACCAAGCTGGTGTGTGTCTCTGGATCTCTGCAATAACTGCCCCACCGCCAACCAATAAATACATTGGTCCTGTTCAACTGTAAATTGGATCATGTCACCTTGTTTCAGACTCTGAAGTTTCCCATCCCCAGGTTGTTAAAAGGCTTCCAGGTCTTATGTGACCTGGGGCTGCCCCCTGCTCACATACCTTTCAGTACTCTGACTTTGATCTCCTGTTTCTCACTCTTTTCCTGCCCTCCTGCCTCCTTACCAGTTGCTATCTGCATGGGACCCTTGCACTTGTGTTCCTTCCACCTGACACACTCCTCCTAGATGTCCCTCTCTCTGCCTTCTGCATCTCCTTCCTTCTGTTTAAATACCACACATGCTCTGCAGGACTTCCCTCACTGCCAAACTTGGAAATTGCAGATTTCCTCCTCTGTGAGCCCTAACACCCCCAAACCCTTTCCCAACTTAATATTTTTTCTTCGTACTTACCACCTACTGACACACTGTGTAACTTAGTTATTGCTTTGGTTTATTGTCTATTTCCCACCTTCCTGCCATAAAGGAACTCTGCCCTTTCTTGTTCCCTGAGATACCCATCAACTAGAAAAGCATGTGGCACATGTTGGATGCTGGTAATATTTATGAAACAAATGAATTGTGGAACTAGACTTGAGGTCATCAAAACAAATGAGACTCTACTGAAGTTGTGTTGGCTTTTTGTTTAGAGCACCGATTTCTAACCTGGGATCTAGGGATAGGAGTCAGGAGAACTGTGAATCCTTGAAATTGATACAAATTTTTGTATTCATATATTTTTGATGATTGCTGAGATTTTATAACTTACGAGATTCACAAAAGTTATGTTTTACTTTAAATGTCTTTATTAAACAAATTGTAAAATCCCACCTGTCATTAGATCCCCTTTACCCCTACTCCCACCCCCACTTTATTCCCCATCCTTATTTCTCATCCCCATCCTCTTCCCACCCTCAACCTCAGTTCTGTTGTCAAAGTCTAACTTGAAAAGAATAGTCTTTTTAAGTAACCCCACCTCCCTGTTTTATTTATTTTTTTTTTATGAACGCTACAGATGAGATGTTCCAAACATTCTGTAACTATAAAGAAGAGTCACATTTCTTGGTGTGTTCTAGGAATTCCAGTGGTTTTGGGTTTAGAAGAATTGGTTATGTCTAGTTGGTGAACTTGAGGAACTGCAGCCTGAGGGCTCCCCTCAGAGCTGGCTTAAGTCCCTCACGTGGACATGGAGGTTTAGGAACAGTCTGTAGTCAGATGGCCAGAGTAGAGGGGAGGAAACAAGGCTGCTTTAAGACCCAGGTCTACTCCCTGGGAAGGTACCGTCAGAGTGTTGACTCTCTGCCTCTCCCTCCAGAAAGGTTTGGAGATGCTCCTTGGGATTTGGTGGTTCTCACCTCGAGGGGCCTGACATCTCCATGACTTCTTGTTGTTTCAAACGTATGAATTTCTCTGCCTTAGTTCTTGAGTCAGGGTCCAGATTTCCCTCATGGCCATTAAGCTGGCTA
Organism: Uropsilus gracilis; assembly: GCA_004024945.1. Classification (NCBI taxonomy): domain Eukaryota; kingdom Metazoa; phylum Chordata; class Mammalia; order Eulipotyphla; family Talpidae; genus Uropsilus; species Uropsilus gracilis. Next base: position 11,951 of record PVHY01010883.1, read on the forward strand.
TCTCCAAGCTTTTGTAAGTATCTGTCTGCAGAGCTGGCTCTATTGAGGGAACTCGTCTAGCATTCTCTAAAGTTGTCTTGATCCCCATATATTCCTTTTTATTCTTTTTTAGCAACAAAAACCTTGTCTAATGAGTGGACATTTCTCTCAGAACAACCAGGGTTTTTGCAAGTTGCTTTTCACATGTGACATAAAGTTGACTTTGAACAGACCAAACAAATCTGAATCTAAATAAATAAGACAACCATCAGGAAACGGATGACAGGTGGACTCACCATCTTCTCTCCCACGGGAGGCTCTGGAGAATGACTGATGGGCACAAGGCCATCAAGGAGCAGCTCCATCATCTCCTCACTGAACTTCTCAAAAATCAGCTCAAAAGACAATACTCACAGGGACTAGCAGCCCTTCATGGCTCTGATTCGACACAGGGACACAGGGTGCTGCCTGGTAACTGTGGTGGCACTGGCACCAGCCCCAACAAACCCCAACATTCCACCTAGAATCCTACCAGCAACTGGTATCCTGGATTGGTCAGTTACAGAACTGGGTTGGGGGTGTGTGTGTGATGAGTTGTAAATAAAATATGATTCCTTCCATTAATATATAACTCTACCTTTAAAGTCATTACTTTTTAACCTGAAGTTGTCTTATATTTTTAAATTTTTTATTGTTTACACATATATACTACATTATTTTATCCCCCGGGGTTCTCCTACCATCTTCTCACTCATGAATTGTTATCTTGATCTTTTGTGCTCATCCTTTCCCTGATTTCTCCCTCCTTCCCTCTCTCCCTTCCTAGCGTTTGCTTTAGTTCTGTTGTCAGCTTGTTAGTTTTATTTTTTTCTTGACCTTGTGTTTGTTTTCCCTATATCTCACATACAAGTGAGGCTATCTGGTTTTTGTCTCTTCCGTTCTGGCTTATTTCCACTATTCTGATTGCTTCTAGGTTCATCCATGTTGCTGCAAATGATGTTTGTCTGTTTTTGACTGCTCAATAATACTCTATACCACAACTTTCTGATCTGTTCATCTGTCTGGGACACATCCTGACTGTTGTAAATAGTACTGCAATAAACATCCAAGTGCAGGAGTCCTTTTCAGTTAGTGTTTTGGTGTCCTTGGGTAGATTACCAGAACTGGAATTGCTAGATCAAATGGTAGGTCCATTTTCAGTAGTTTAAGGGTCCTCCTCACAGCTTTCCATAGTGGCTAAACGAGTTTGAATTCCCTCTAGCAGTGTAAAAGTGTTCCTTTTTTTCCACATCCTTGCCAGCACTTGTTGTTACTCATTTCTTTGATATGGGTCATTCTTACTGATGTGAGGCAGTATCTCTTTGTGGTTTTGTTTTGCATTTACCTGACTATGAGATTGAGCATTTTTTCATATGCTTGTTAGCCATTTGTATTTCCTCTTTGGTAAAGTGTCTTTTAAATTCTTCTGTCCACTTTTTGACTGGGCTTTCTGCTTTGTTTTCATTGAGTCATGTGAGTTCTTTATGGATTTTTTTGATATCAACCCCTTATCAGATGAGTGAAATGCTGAAATTTTTTCCCATTCAGTGGAATGTCTCTTTGTTTTGGTTATTGTTTCTTTTGGTATACAGAAGCTTTTTTGTTTGATGTAGTCCCAGCTGTTTATTTTTGTCTTATTTTCTTTGCACATATTGATATGTCCTGAAAGATGTTTTTGTGGTATAGGTTGTGGAGTGTTTTGCCTATGTATTTTTTGGTTTCAGGTCTTTTTTTTTTTTTTTTTTTGAGACTAGGTCTCACTATTTTTGCCCATGGAACCGCAGGCTAATGTTGCCAGGGGTACCACAGACTCAAGTAATCCCCAGCCTCAGCTTCCCATTTAGCTAGGATTATAGGCGCACGCCACCACGCCCAGCTATTTTTTTGGAAATAGGTCTTGCTCCATTGCCCGGAGCGGGGCTTGAACCTCAATTCCTGGTCCCCATCACAGCTTCCTAGACTGCTGCTTTCAGGCATGCACAACTATTCCCGGCATGTCCAGGTCTTTTACCCATTTTGAGTTGGTTTTTGTGCATGGTGTAAAGGAGCAATATCTAGATACATTCTTTTGCATGTAGCAGTGCAGTTTTCCAGGATCATTTATTGAAAAGATTCTTTGTTCCAATGTATGTTTATTGCCCCCTTTGTAATAGATTAGTTGACCATACATGTGTAGCTTTATTTCTGGACATTCAGTTCTGTTCCAGTACCATGCTGTTTTAATTATTATGGCTTTGTAATATAATTTGAAGTCTGGGAGTGTAATAAATCCATTCTCTCTTCTTTCAGTCAGAAGGGCTTTGACTATTCAAGTTCTTTTATTATTCCAAATGAATTTCAGTAATTTTTGTTCTATTTCTTTAAGGAATATCATTAAATTTTTTGTTGGAAATGCATTGAATCTGTAGATTGTTTTTGGTAGGATGGCCATTTTGATAATGTTATTTCTTCTAATACATGACCAGGAAATGTCTGTCCATTTCTTCATGTCTTCTATTTCTGATAACAATGTTTTATAGTTTACTGTGAATAGGTTTTTCACGTCTTTTGTTAGGTTTATTCCCAGGTATTTAATTTTCATTGGTGTGGTTGTAAATGGACTGTTTTGTTTTTTTTTTTTAATTTCTTCTTCTTCTGACTGGTTTTTTGTTTATAAGAAGGCTACTGATTTTTGTGTGCTAATTTTGTAACAAGTTACCTTACTGAACTGGCTTATTGTTTCGATTAGTTTTTCTGTGCATATTCTACCTAATGGTGGGATTCTCCACATATATTCTACCTAATGGTGGGATTCTCCACCTAAAGTATTATGTCATCTGCATATAATGTAGGTTCATTTCTTCTTTCCCTATTTGTATTCCTTTTATATATTTCTCTTGCTTTATTGTCCTAGTAAGAGCTTCCAGTAATATATTGAAAAGTAGCAGAGAACAGGCATCCTTGCCTAGTTACAAATCTTAATGGAAATGGTTTCAGTTTTTCCCCATTAAGGATGATGTTTGCTGTGGGTTTGTCATATATGGCTTTTATTATATTGAGTTATGACTGCTGGACTTTATCAAATGCTTTCTCTGTATCTGTTGATATGAGCATATAGTTTTTGGTTTTCTCCTTGTTGATGTGATGGATTATGTTGATTTTCAGATTTTGAATCATCCCTGTGTCCCTGGGATAAATCCCACTTAGTCATGTTGTATAACCTTTTTTATGCATTGTTGGATTCGGTTTGTCAAGATATTATTTAGAATTTTTGCATCTGTGTTCATTAGGTTATTGGTCTGTAGTTTCTTTTTGTGTGTGTTATTTTTGTTTGGTTTGGTATTAGTGTAATGTTTGCTTCATAGACTGTATCTGACAGTTTTCCTCCATTCTCAATTTTTTAAAGTTTTAATACTATAGGTGTTATTTCATCTTGGGATGTTTGGTAGAACTTTTTTGTGAAATCATTTGGTCCTGGGCTCTTGTTTTTAGAGAGTTTTGATGATTGCTTCAATTCCACTGCTTGTGATTGGTTTAAATTCTGTATTTCCTCTTTGTTCAACTTTGGGAGAATACATATATAATTCTAAGAATTTGTCCATCTCACCCAGGTTATTGTACTTGTCTGCATATAAATGCCCATTAGTAGTCTTTAATTACCCTTTGGATTTCTGCTGTGTCCGTTGTAATTTCTCCTCTTTCATTTATAATCTTGTTTGTTTAGGTTGTTTCCCTTCTTTGTGAACCTTGGGTCTTTGAAGACCCATCTTTTGGTTTCACTGATCTTTTGGATTGTCTTTTTTATTTCTATTTCATTTACTTCTGCTATAATTTTTATTATTTCCTATCTTCTGTTTGGTTTGTTGTTGTTGTTGCTCTTTCTGCCCTTTCTCTAGTTCCTCAAGTTGAGAGATTAAAATATTTCTTTGGGCTATTTCTTGCTATCTGGTATGGACCTGTATTGCTGTGTACTTTCCTCTTAATACTGCTTTTGCCAAGTCCTGTACATTCTGGAATGTTATCTTCTCTTTGCAATTTGTCTCCACTTATATTTTAATTTCTTCTTTGATTTCTTCATTTACCCAGTGGTCTCTCAGCATGTTGTTCACTCTTATATATAGTGAGCAATCTCCTTGCTTTCTTCTTGTCATTGACTTCCAGTATGATACTTTTATAACCAGAGAAAATAAGTTGGTATTATTTTATTCCTTGTATATTTATTAATGTTTGTCTTGTGATATAACATGTGGTTGATTTTGGAGAATGATCCATGTCTAATAGAAAAAAAAAGTGTATTCCTTTCTTTGGGGGTGCAGTGTCCTATGGATATCTGTTAGGTCCATGTGATCTAGATCTTCATTTAGAGCTTTTGTGTCCTTGTGTAGTTTCTGTCTTGTTGATCTGCCCTTTGGTGAGAGTGGAATGTTAAAGTTGACTAACACATACTTATTTTCAGTGATGTCTGTTTCCAGTGTTGCTAGTAATTATCTAATGAATTTAATACTTCCTCATTTGGTGAATATATATTAATGAGTGATATGTACTTCTGGTGTATTTATCCCTTTATCATTATGTAGTATCCTTCTTTGTCCCTTGTCACCATTTTAAATTTAAAGTCTGCTTTATCTGCTACAAGTATGGCTACCCCTGCCTTTGGGGGGGAGGGGGAAAGGGAGGTATTTGCTTACATGATTATTTTTTGGCCCTTTACTTTCAGTCTGTGCTTTAGAGTTTCTTGGAGGCAGCAGAATATTGGATTCTGTTTTTTCTGATCCAGTGTGCTACTCTGTTTCTTTTAATTGATGTATTTAGACCATTAACATTTAGGATCATCATTGATAATTGAGAGTCTGAAGTTATCTTTTTGTTAGTCATTTTAAGGTTCTATTTGCTATCTTGCTCTATTCTTCCCATTAAATCTTCTGTTGGTTTAGATGTTAAGGCTTCCTGTAAAATTTCTTGAAGTGAAAGTTTAGTAGTAGTGAATTTCCGAAGACTTTGTCTGAGAAGGCTCTTATTTTTTCTTAATACAGGAAGAGGATCTTTGCAAGATAGAGTATTCTTAGCTGGAATTTTTGTCTTGGATTTTTTTTTTTTTAAATATGTGACTGGAGTCTCTCCTTGTCTGGAAAGTCTCCTCAGAGAAATCTGATGTCAGTCTAATAAGTCTTCCCTTGTAAGTTATCTGTTTCCTTTCTCTAGTTAGCTTCATTATTTTTTTCCTTATCTTGAACTCTTGGTAGTTTTACTATCATGAACCTTGATGTGGTTTTCCTTTTATTAAAGTAGTTTGGTATCCTTCAAGATTCCTGTAGGTCTATTTTCACTTCCTTCTTCAGGTTTGGGAAGTTCTTTCAATTGTTTCCTAGAAATAGCTTTTCTATGATTCTTCTCCTTCTGGGATTCCTATAACCCTAATATTTCCTTTCTTCATGGTGTTTGCTAAATCTCTAAATTGTTCTTCATTCTCTTTATTTCACTTTTCTTTTCTCAATTGGTTCTTTTTATATAAATATCCTAGAGATTACTGATTTGTTCTTCCATTTCTTCTATTTTCATGGCTTTCTCCAGGATTTTTAAATCCTCTATTACTCTTTTAATGTCCTGAATTTCTTTTTATTCCTTTCTTAAGGATTCAATCTCATTCTTCTGTTCATTGATTATGTTACTCATATTGATGCTTTCTTTTTTATATTTTTCTGCGTCTCATAACTTTTGAGTGATTTATTATGCTAAGTTGGAATTCTTTATCTGACAGATAAAGATATCTGTCTTCATAAAGATATCTGTGTCATCATTAATGGGTTCTAGAGGTTGTCTTTCCTTTAGTGTGGTATATTATTTCCTGGAGGGCTTTCTTGAATATTTGCATTTTTCTTCCTTCTTTGCTTTCAGGTTTGTTCTATGTATTGAACCACTGTGTCACTTGTATTGGATGACATGTTTGTTGGAAGGATCTTACCAGATTGTGGATGATTCTGTTTTGTGCTAGAGCTGCTGTGGTTACCTTTGTTGCTACCTGTTGGCTGCCCCACTGGATGGCGTTCTCTTGTGCTCAGAATGGGTTACAGGTCAACTGGGCTTCCAGCTGGTGGGACTCCCTTCTTCCATTTGGATATTCCTCTCCCTCAGGTTATTGGAGTCAAGGACTCTCACCCACTCTTCTCTGGGGATTTCTGGAAATGTTTTAGATGCCTGGGCTTGAAATGTGTTCACTTTCTTGTCACCTGGTAAGGTACTTGCTTGCTCTCAAGATTTTCTAGGAGTTTACTAAATATGTTGGTGGATATGGGGCTCGGGTTATGTTCACTGCTTCCTCACCAGTTTGCTGTGCTCCCTCCTGTGTGAAGGTTGCTCGCCCATGTGCTTTGCTCAGGCTTGTGTGCTCCTGCGGCAACACCAAGGCTTGGGTTGTACTCACCACCCATTTATGAGGTGGGCATGCTCCCCAGGATGCAAAGGCAGCTCACAGGTCCCGCTAGATAGGGCAGTAGCAGCTGCTCTGGCACTGGGGCTTTGGTCACACGCAATACTGAGTCACAATGGCAGGGTGCAGTGGAAGCCCATGGATCCCTCTGGGTAGGGCACTGGCAGTTACTCTCCACAAGGGTTCTTGACAAAGAAAATAGGGCAATTTGTTGGCTTTGACTAGTCCACAGCACTTTAGGAGAACTACATGGTTTTATCTTATTTTATTTTATTAGAATAGAGTACCAGTAATCCTGTTACAAGCATATGAAAATTGATAGGCAAAAAAAAAAAGTATATATATATAAAGTTGTATTGTCTCAAATTCAAAGCACCCTTTTAATTTGGTAAGTTATATTGGTGTTAGTCTAAATGAAATGACATGTCAACAGAAATCCCCTATTACGATAAATTTCTTCAAATTCCTTCAGCATTTGTACATGTGGTATATGCAGCCTTTTGTTAATTTGTTGCTTTGAGGCTACAGTCTGCCTACTGAGTGCATGTATGTTGTATAGAATAAGTATTCAATTGTCGATTAAATAAATATTGAGTGAATACAGTAACAATGTGGATAACTGCATTGGTGTTTTATTAAATAATTTCTAAAATCTATAATGCTTGACTTCCAATCTGGTGTTTTCGGTTTGACTGAGTACAGTCTGTCTTAGTGCAAGATTACCTTTTATATAATAAAAAACATAAATCACATACCAAGAACTCTTATAGTCTTGGCCATGCTAACAGTTTACTTGATGACTTTGATACCTTCTCACTTTTGATGACTTAAATACCAAAATGGGAACTAAATAGTTAGCATGTTGTTCTTGATTAATTAAAATGTAAGTTGGCCTAGGTTGACTAAACCATCACTGGCTTATTTCAAATTCTGAGCATAATATTACAGGTAAGAACATGACAGGTAAGACTTTAAGAATAGCCAACATGTAGGAAACCCTGATCAAAGCTGGGTAAAGTTTTCCTTTCATCAGGGAACTAATACCTGGTAAAGTTATGACCTATGGGAAAAATCTCTTTGAATTTTAACTGACTAGAGATACAGGGGTGTATTAATGAAATTCTCTACATTGACTTGTATTTGGTGAACAACTGACATCCAGCAGGATAGGTAAAGAAGCAGGTGTTAGGACAAGCTTGGCCTGAAGATATCTTGATTTTACTGTCTGGCACTATTCCAACAGCAAGATGAAATCAGCTGTTAGATGTGTTGTCAAAGAGATTGATAGTATAAACTATTTTGAAATTTCTTCTGCTTCATTATATAGGCAATATAGTTGTTCACCAAAGGCAATGTTCTGAGTTGGAGGACCACACATTAACCCTTTTGTCTCCAAGTGATAATATACTAGGTAAAAAAAATAGGAAATAAAGCAAAATATAAGGTATTAATTTTTTCAGCAAAAATTGAAATGCTATTAGAATTATTTGAGCAAATAAACTTTCTTTTCACTATTAATTTTATCTTCCATTTGTAGGCTTATTAACTTCTTAGAGACCAAAATGATCTTAAATGTTTAATCAATGATAAAGCAGAAGCTTCAAAGAGAAATTAAGTGGCCAAGATCATTTAGCTTGATAAGAGTAATGCTAAAATTACCAAATAGGAGCTCTTACTTCTAGCTTTTCCCTTTTTTCCATTTATATGTTTATATTTGTTCTTTACCCCTGTGTGTATGAGAAAGAGAGAAAGAGAGAGAGAGAGAGAGATTTAGGGGGAGAAGACTGACAATCAATATGTAACTATAAGCATACTAAAATTCTATAATTATCTTATTGAAGTAGTAGTTATATGAATTACTTTTGTAGGAGGAATTGAATACAATTACAATGTTGAATTTCAGAAGTTGTCACTACATTTCTCTGCATGTTCCTGCCTTTTTTTTTTTTAGATGATAAGTATCTCAAATATTGAGCTGTACTTCTGGTGTGAGATCTTGCACAAGACAAGTTTCTCCAATGATGTATACCTCCTACTGTGTTTGAGGCAATTAATATTAAATATACCCTTAGCAATATTCTTTACGGTTATTATTAAGCATAGATTATTAGGCCATCTTTAACTTATGGAGAAAGGTAAAATTAAAAAAATACAGAAAGCATACAGGCAATGTTTATGATGTCTCTTATTACTAATGATATTATTAATTAACAAATTTATCGTCAGCTACTATGTAACAAGCATCATTATAAGTGCTGGGATACAACAATGAACACAGCAAAGCTCCCTAATTTTATGGAGTTCATATTCCAATGGAAGGAGATAGATGATAAAAAGAAAATGCATTAAAATAGGTCAATCAGGTACTTAAGGTTTTAAGTGCAAAAGAAAGCATAAGCATGAGAAGAGATATTCAGAATAGTAAGGCTGGAGTGTCGGTAGAGCTGCCAATATAAGATATTAAAATGTTCGTTAACAGTGTATTTGAGTAATTGCTGCTAGTCACAAATTAGAATATGTATAATATATAACTATATACACATTACTGTCAAAGCAAGGTATTAGAGAGGATAGAAACTAATACAAAGTAAAGCTAGTTTCAAATACCAGTTCAATAAACATTTTAAATAAGATCCATGTAAACACATGCTGGGTTCTTCACAACACTTATAGGAACACTAAACTGATACAGCAAACATGAACTCATGAATTTTTGCTCAAATACTGCACAAACAAAAGTTTTCTTTTTTGTTCCATGGTGATACTAAGAGGTATTCTGATACCCTCACTAGATACAGATCAGCTTTTACTTTTATAAAGTTCAAAGAACCTTGACAATTTTGGGAACACCAGTTAAAAAATGTTCCAGCCATTCCTAAATTAGAATGTACCCAGTTGGGAGAACACTCAAATGTACAATTTATATAAAATGATCATCCATGAACAGACTTATTCATGTAGCCATTATATTACTCAGCATGAATCCACTGCATATACCCAAGCACAGATCTTTGCATACCAGCTGAAAATAACTTTTCAGTTTGGATCAAATAATATGTCAGTCCTTGGGCGAGAGCAATCTTATTTAAGATAGGCAGATGATTCTTTCCATCATCAAGGTTTTCACCCATGCATTGTTTGCAGTTTCCTGCCAGATATCACCAATAAAAAGGAGAAAAATTAAGTTAAAAATTATCAGAAGACTTATGTATATAATACAGTGCTAATGAACACATCTGTGCCTGTGTTCCACAACAGATTCCTTTGCACAATCCTTTGAAAACAAAACACATCTGGAAGTGTTTTAAAGGATGTTAATCGCAATCCTAATGAACCAACCACCTAATAGTTTTTAACAAAGATGCATATAAATGAGTATTTAGGAAAATATTTTATCCAGTGTTTATCTTGACCATCAGTATCTTACCCAAGAATATAAAAATGGTGAACAGAATCCCTTGACCATTCTAGACTGGATGTTAAAGTTCAAACTTTGAAAACTGAATATGCCTTTAATAAGTCCTACATCATAGAATTTCTCTAACAAAGTTATATTCTAAAACGAATGGCAAAACAGTTTGTCATCTCTTAGGTTTCACTCCAACACTTAAATTTTGAGTCAACTTTCTTGTTTAACATAAAAAGCTGGTTATAGGAATTCAAGAGCATATGGCTTAGATTTCTAATAAGGTATTAGAATTCTTAGATCTATCAAAATGGCCTTTTCCAATGGATATTCGGTTTGTCAGATATTCAGTATGCCAGAACACAGGTTGGAGAACTGTGAAGGAAATTTAAAGTCAATGAAGAAGGTAGCATCAGGGGCTTTAGGGAGTACAAAGATAATTGTGGATCAATTGAGCCAGACAATTTGAAGCAACTTAAGACTGCCGTCAGTACTTTAATTGTTTCTGCTGCAGAGTTTGAAAGAGCATTTAGTTCAATGAATGATGTGTTAACACCTAGTTGCGATGCTCTGTCCATTAGTTGCATATCATCTTTGTCTTTTTATTAAGCTGGTTGGTCCACTGTTCCACATGCTTAAGCCTAAAGATTATGTCAAGAAGTGGCTTGTAAGTGGCGGCTTGAAAGCTGGAAATTGTGGAAATGTGACAAGCGAAGCTCTCCGGCTCTTCTGTCTTACTTTTATTTTATTTGAAGAGTCTGAACTGTGCCCCCCCACTTCACCCCCACTTAAGCCTGGACTCCTGGGCATCAAGAGAATAAAAAACTATACCATTTTCTCATGTAATGAAACAGGATAAAACAAGATCATGTCAGTACTAAGTTAGGTAACTTTTTCACTTTTGGAAAATCAATAATATGCCCCCTGTGAACACCCAATGCATAACTGATGGAAAACTATGTAAAACTCTCTATGGGATTGTTAAGAACCCCCTTGAGTCTATCAGTTAAATGTCAGAAAGGCTTACACTTTGAAATGGGAACAAGGGAAATAAAGGAGAATCATCATTAAAATTTTCCTTTCATATTAGAATCTTTGACAGGAGAATTCAGCCACCTTCTACTTTGGCACTTGTACGTTAAACAGAATTTGGTTGTGGATTCCTGGACAATGTCTTGTAAAATGTACATGTGAAGTTGGAGGGCTTAAGGACTAAAGAATCTAAGGTATTTGTCATATGATAGCAACAGTGTTTCTATGTACTAGCTTATGTTTAAACACATCCTATTTAGTCTCTCATCTGTTCCCATTTTCTCCAGGGGAAAATTTGAGAAACTCACTACTCAATTATTCTTACTACTTCTTGTCCAAAATTTAAAAGTGTCAACATTTCAGACACTACCAACTTTCTGCTGGAGCTGTAGCCATTTGTTCTGATAGACACTTTATCAGTTTTCAAACCTTCTGCTTGGTTTCAGCAGTAAAACCTACACTGTGGAAGTCACTATTGCATGACTTCAAACAACAGGCTTTCAAATTCAAGTGATGATAGATAGCTCATGATTAAAATTTCTCTCTTTTCTTTATGCCATGAGCCAGCAAGATTCTTTAAATGCATTTAAACTAATGCTAGCACATTTCAACATTCTTTTCCAGCATCTTTCACTTCTACAGTTTCTCTAGAGAGAGTATTAGCTGTCCAAATCCTCATCAATGCCCGTATGTTCATCTATAACCTTGAACTGTGCCTGGCCTTTCTTTAATCTCTTCCATAACAGCTCCTAGAGTTGCTGTTCATTTTATCTCATATATATATATATATATATATATATATATATATATATATATATATAGAGAGAGAGAGAGAGAGAGAGAGAGTTGCTATTCATTTTATCTCCTATATATGAGGAACACTCTCTCTCTATATATATATATATAGATATAGATATAGATATATAGATATATAGAAAGGGCTTGAGAGAAGGCACCATATAGATGAATCTTGAGTTAAAATAACTTTAACTTGGAAGTGTACTGGATTTTTATTTTATTGGTAGAGAATTTAAGAGGGGTCTCCTTTGCAGAACTTGGGAAGAATTTCTGTCTTCTTGATTATAAGCTACTCCGAGTAAAGGAAGAAAAGAGCATTTCAGTTATTGAATATTTAATTCTGGACAGCAGTTTAATCAGGACTGGGATTTGGGCAATGACTCCATCCCCCTCCTAACTTAGTACAGTTTCAGTTCTTAGTATTCCTTAATTATCCCACTGAGATGTTTAAGAAGCAACTAGTAGTAAATGAACTTGGCAAATCAGCTATTACCCAAGTAATGAAATACAAATACATATGTTTGACAATTCTGCAGGGAAATTTTTTAAGCCAGGATTCTCAATGGATTGTATTGGCCAAGAGAGGGAAAAACAGGTGTTGTTATCAAACCATATCTACAAACAATTTGACAGGAGTTTTAAAATAATGCACAGATTTTCCTGCCATGAATTCCAAACATGTCAATTAACCTATGGAGAATCCTGATTTTCAAATAATGAATCAATATACCCCCACGCGCACAGGATGGGGAAGGGAGGGCTTGCTGTGACGTAGGGTTAAATATTCAAGGCTTTTTCCCAAACAGTATATCTAAGGATGCATATCAACTTCACATCTAACCTCAAACAAAGCAGAGATCAGCTCTACTGAGAAAATTGATTTTATTCAACAGTAAGGCAAGGGAAATTAGTAAATTCAATATTTGTAGAAAGAAAATAAGCGAAGCCAGCTATTCCTGGTGGTCTGAGACTGTTCTTTGTTTTGGTAATTATGCCTTTATGTTTTAGGGCTCTTATTTACATTTGCAGAAGGGTTTGAACTAGTTCATGCACCAAGCGGCCCCCTGAGCATCCAGGTTCTTCCACTGTGCAACAATAAAGTTGTCCCTGGACCAATACAAATTGGAAATGAATCCTAACTTTAGAAAAGTGCTGCTGTGCTTTCCTCATTGTCTGAGCTTCTTCAGAGCTGAATCACAAACTAATGATCTCCACTGCAACCAAGTCCTTGGCGTGATAGAATCTCATTGTAGTGGAGCCCACATTTACATAATGTGTAGTCTAAAATACCTTTGAGTTCAAGAATGAAACTATGGAAAATAATTTTATCACCATTTCTGTGCACCTGGATAGGAAGGAATAGGCAGAAATACAGCAACTGGATGAATTTACTAATGTTTGCTATTGGATGGTAAGCCATTCTAAAGCTATGAAAGCCTTCAAAACCCCATAGGTCTCCATTTTGCCATTAGCTGTACCAGTTTAAACAGTCTGCTGCAAGAAATATTGACAGGTCAAGTACAGCTGGGAAGAGCACGTGTCCCAGTGGCCTTTACACTGACAGTTTCTCCCACATTAAAGAGTTAACTAGCAGCCAACCAGCTCGAAGTGGGAGCTAATGAATGAAATGGAGATTGATATAGACTCTCTTTGGAGGTGCATCGATCTGTATCTTGTGAACTCAGCTTAGGAATTCTGCAGGCAGCATTGCCTGAGTAACCCTGGCATGGTGCCCATTAGCAAATAACTCTTTTAATGTTGGTCTTCAATTGATATATTTATTGTATTGCATATTACAGCAGCCCTACCCTCCGCTGCCTTTGTATTTGATGGTTATGGCATCAAGCTAAGGGGAGAGTTTGGCAGGGTGGATAGCAGCAATGAAATATTTAATTAATTGTGTACTTCATTTGCATGTGGTGTACCAAAGAGGTCTTTCTGGAGTATTGAGTCCTCTTCCTTGCTACCCCAGGTGACAACAATGAATGTGTGGAATAGGATTTTAGATCTTAGGACAGACATTCTCTTGTGATGGTAGCACAATGAAATAGTTTCTAAAACAGTAAAAAACAGACACAAAAAAAAATACCAACTGGTTAGTCTTACAACATCCAGTATCTCTGTAACTAATAACTCTCAGATGTAAGTAAGGGTGATAGGTGGTTAAAGGACCACATGGTAACCTCTAGGGGCTCACCAGGTCCACTGCAAAATTCAGGATATCATTTCAGACATACCTGAGTGAATCCTTCATACTTAGCAGTGATCCTCAAAGTATAATATTCATACAATTCACCTGGAAAGTTTGCGATTCAAGAGTTCTGGATGGAGGCCTAGAAATAGGCATTGCAATATGTTAACAGTGTGTTTGCAGGGGTATTCTATTCCTCTCATTGAAAGGCCATGAGAAACAAAGGAGTTAAGAGGCATTCACAGAATTCTAAGTCAAAAATGTGAATGGTAAGTAGTCAGTCTAAGCATATACAGGAAATTGAAATAATTCTTTACTTCAGTGAACTTGTATTCAGTGTGGGTAACTAGTGATTCTAACCCCTGGAACTGAATTCCTTTTGCCATCATTTCTACAGTCTAAGGTCTGAGCCTTCTGGTCTCCCCACAGGTCATGAGCTGAGCCAGTACCTAACACACCAAGTCTGCTTTCAGTGCTATAAGTCCCTCATCTCCACATTTCTCCTCTGCTTTTCGTATATGACACAGGAAAGAAGTGCATTTTTTTTTCTTTTATCAGCTCATATTTAAAGAAACTTCATTATACTGGGTTGAAATTACTCTTCATATTAGGTTAACATAATAGACTGAAAACTGCCCAAGAGAGATAACTTAGGTGAACCAAGTATCTCCTTTGATAGAAAAAGATCTTGATTTGTTGAATTTGGGTGGCTCACAGCCAAGCCAAAACTAGAGCCCATATCTCCTTAATTCTATCTCTATCACTCAAGCTTACTGAAGACTATATAGCTCATTGTCTTGAACACAAACTTATTTGAAAGAAATCCAGTGCCAATCATCTCTGCTACTGGAATGAAAAACACCTAGAATTATTTGTTAGTAAGATAACCAAGTTTATCCAGAGAGGAAATAATATAATCTGCAGTTTCCCTTTCAAGCACACTGAGTTGCAGAGAAATTTCAGGGGAGGTAACAATTCCCGAAACTTGAGGAGTAGCTTGTTTGTTCCCAGGGAACAGCAAAATGGTGGTCCGTTAAGGGTGCCTTGCACTTTACTAGGCACAAATGCTACTAAAATTAAATGCATTGTTTCTAAAATGTAAAAAAATCCTGTGGACTGAATGTTAGTGTCTGTCCTTCATCCTTCAAATTCAAATGATGAAGCCTTAATCCCAAATGTGATGGTATTTGGAGGTAATTCAGATAGAGAGAGTAGAGCCCTCATGAATGGATTAGTACCCTAACAGGAAGAGGAAGGTAATCTCTCTCTACTGAATGAGGATACAGCATGGTGGTGATCTCAGACTCAGCCTCCAGAATGCACTTGTTCTATAAGCCACAGTGTATGATAATTTGTTACCAGGATCCCCGCTTGCCAGTAACCTGCACTTGATAATACCTTGGACCTTCAGCAAGAGGCTAACGAGGAAATTCAGGCAGAAGGATTAAATTTGCTGCAGGGCCCTCAGCATACCTAAAGATTAAGGGTTCTCTAGGGACCAGGCAATGGTGATACCAGTGGGCATAGGAGACAGTGTGTGAACAGAGAATTTTGAAGAAGAACCTCCTGAGCTTTGTGACATGTGGAGGTAACTCTCTTTTAGTAATGTAGGCAAAGGAATTGGGGGGACCTGGAGAGGTAGCACAAAGAAGGTTTGATCTGTTCCATTTTGGACAGATTGACTTTCAGAGACCTTGGGGGTATTTTGGTAAAGATGTGGGAATGCCCATGGTAGCCAGTTCAGCAGTGTGACTGGTAGCTAGGGCCAGGGCTGCAGAAAAGATTGGAGTCATGGTTCTCAATGTGTGCTCTCAGGTCTGCAGCAACAATATCATTTAGAATGTGTTTTCCTAAATGCAAATCCTCACACCCCAACCTAGACCTGTTGAATTAGAACTCCAGACTTTGGGACCCACAAATTGAGTCCTGCCCCCACAGTGATACCAATGTGCAGTAAAGTTAGAGAAGCACTGGTTTCAGAAAAGTGTAACAAGGGGATAGTTAGAAAGCTGGTAGAAAAAGGGAGAGCTTGTGTAAAAATTTTTTAAATGGAGACAGAAGGATAGGAAATGAAACCAAAGGGATGTGGTACCATTTAAATGTGTTTTGAGAAGAATAGTGGTTAGTCATGTGGAATGCTGCAGAGGCCAGGCAGGATATGCCCATTGGGTCTAGCAGTTAATAGATTGTTGGAGATTTGGTCAGAGCAGTCTCAGAGTGGAACACGTGGAGACCTAATGACAGTGTTGCTGATGGACAGGGAGTGAGGAACCGGAGATAAGGGGCTTAGCTCACTTTTTAACCAAGCTTAACTGGGAAGGGGGGAAAATGCAAAGAGGAGAAAGACAGGGAATTTTAGACTGAAGGAAAGTGACTTTTCAAGGTATAAATGCCTACGGGTTTATTCATAGACCCACAGGAGGAGCAGGGGCCAGAGCAGTATTCAGCTCTAATTGTGTGGGACCTTCATAGGGCTCTAAATCAGGCATTTAATCACATCCTTCCTCTAGTGTTTAGCAGCACCAGCATTGACCTGGTGCTGAACTTCACCTAACATAGGCCTAGCCCAGATTTAACATGGGTGTGGAGCAGCTGACAATCCCTGTACCTGCTAGTGTCCTACTGCCTCACCTTGTTAGACTTTCGACTTCCTTCATATGGCCACTGTATCCTCTGCCCACCCTTGGCAGTGTGAACCTGGGGAATTTCCTCCTCTGATCCCTAAAGACTCATCTCTTATGTGAAACTCTCCCTTCACCCTCACGCAGTGTTAGTCAATTCTTTAGTCTTGAGCCCTCACTCTTTGGCCCCTCTCATACTGCATTTAACTGTCTCCTGGATGGAAGCTCATAGACTATGAACAGAAGTTAACCCAACTTATTTTTTATTCCACTGCCCTGCACAGTGTCTGCCTATAATAGATGCCCCTGGATGTTTATGAAATGGATGATGAATACATTTATGAAGGACTATTCACTCAGTTTTCAGCATTACAGGTTCACCCTAGTGTCTCCATTATTTGCCTACCTGCAGTCTTTATATGTGCTTGAATACAAATAAGAAATTTTGCACAACTTTAGCAGGTCTCCTTCTAGAATAAAGGTTCTCCCCAGTATGTGCCTCATTGCCTGAGCTGGAATTTCCCATTGGTTGAGTCACTCACTGGTGTCAGATTAGGATCATTGCAAATCTGTAGTTACCAGGTGTCTATTTGCTGCATTTAATGGTAATCTGTAAACTGGGATGGCCTAGGTTAAATCTCGCTCATTAAGCACCCAGAACCAGGAGACCATTATACATGAATATTTTCACCAAGTACTCTGGCTATTTGATGCCAGGCTCCAAAAGTCACCACAGCCCTTCTCAGAGTGACATGGTTGTTAATTCTAGAGTCACATTCCACACCAATCACTCAATTGCCAACTTTAAAACCAGACCCCACTAATAAACACTAAATATAAGAATTTCCTGTCAGATACAAAATTTCCAGCATCTTCACTTCTCTCCTACTACCAGGCTATCAGCAGGAGAACACTAGTAACACCGTAAGTGTAGGACCTAAACACCCACACCCCACCCTGACATACACACACGCAGGAATTGTAGGTTTGAATACTAAAAGGTTTATTCTAGTCATTCTTCTTATGGGTGATTGGTAATGTACTTCGCTTTTCTTCAGCATCAGTCTAGAGATGTTTTATTTTCTAATTAAATTAATCTTTCTATTACAGGCTTTGAGAAAAGCATTTAAGTTCTGATAAAGTGCATTATTTTTAGGGCCACTTTAAGTACTGGCAGCAAGGAATGAGTCCCTAACCATGGTCTAAAGATATTGGAAAGTGATTATTTTCATTACAAATTAGTCAGAAATCTGTTTTATTTTGCAAGGCTCAAAAGCTGCAAAGCACTCATTCTGGCATGTCATTTCTAACTTCATAAAGATGATCCTAGCTTCCTGGATTTGATTAGTGTATTTAAAAGTACTCATAGGTGTGATTTGGCACATCATTTTGGGGGTCAACTGTAGCTAATTTTTGTGTAGATATCATGTTGAAGTAATGAGAAGAAGGTTTTCCTCATATATAAGATCTGTTCTATTCACTATTTTAAAATTTTTCAAGCTTATACCACTGCTTATTCATCAGGGGGAAAATAGATTATACATCGTTGTTCAGGAAGCAGAAAAAAATTATAAG
The DNA here is from genome assembly GCA_004024945.1 of Uropsilus gracilis. Lineage (NCBI taxonomy): Eukaryota > Metazoa > Chordata > Mammalia > Eulipotyphla > Talpidae > Uropsilus > Uropsilus gracilis. Next base: position 29,998 of record PVHY01010883.1, read on the forward strand.
GAGATTTTGCCTATTGAATGTAATGGATTGTCAGGAACCCTTGACATCATTCTACAGGCAACGCCACATAAAATCAATACATCTTAGGCAAGGTTTAATTTATTTGTAGGTTCTTACAACAAATGACTTACCTTTTTTGTTTGCTGTTTTTCTTTCTCACTTTTGCACTCATGAGTAACCACAATTTTTATCTATCTCGTTATTAAGCACACAACAAGATGATTGTGTCATTAGTACTGTATATTTCTTTTAAGGCAAGTGATTACAATGCATGAAGGAAACATCCAAGAAGGTAGTAGTTGCAGTCAACATGAAGGGTGTACAGCATTGTCTTCTACTACTTGCCTGAGATTCAGAATTTGCTCCTCTAAGGGGGTAGAAGGGACTAACCCAAATCAGACACCCTCATTCTCAGGCCTGTGTCTCCTGTGAAGACATCCCATCTTGCTATGAGTGTCCCTGTCGGGATGATAGATTACAGGAAAGGAAAATGTTTTATAAAAGGAAGGATGTGAGATTAAAGGAGCTTATTTTGATAGTAGATTCTATGTTGACCACATGACCTAGCGAAGGTTTTACATATAGCCAGGAAAAAACATCCAATAGGTCAAGCAGTAATGACTTCGTATTCTCTCTCACAATATTTTCCTTTCTATATACTTTAAAAGTTTTGTCAGCATGAACATACTATTACAAATAAAATTACATAATACAATCTAACAGATCCTCCCCTACCTGCTCCTCCTCAACCATTGCTCTCAGTAAGCATGTGTGTGCAAACAGCATGAAATAGGGGGGGATACACTGGTCATCAATAAACTGGTTTTGAACCCAATTCTTTTATTTACCATCTGTGTGCCACCGAGTCAATGCTTGCTCGCTCTCACTCTCTCTCCTGCTTCATCTGTAAAATGTAAATAAAAATAGTTCAATTAAGGGGATTAATTTTGGACTATATAGTACATACCACACCCATACAAGGTATGGTAAACATTAAGTGCTCTGAAGGGGAGCAGTATTTTTCACTGCAAGTGTGAACTTTGCAATTGGTAGGTGCACACCATTGCATGGCTCCTGGGTGAGGAGTTTCAGCTCAGAACTAGAAATGTCCATCCTCAAATGAGGAAGTTGAAACTGTAACTCTTAGAGCAAGCATTTCAAAGCAATTCTTTACAGTAGTAATGGATGTGGCAAATGTGTGGATTTTGTTAGGATTTCTTCTGACAGCCATGAACACAGATATATTTTAAAGTAATGTAACTGTCCTAAATCTCGAGCCGGGAATACAATGACTTCTGGTATTATTTTTCACTTCTCCAATGACATTCTAGAAGTTATATTTGATAAATTCCATAGAAGTTATTTGACTTAGAAAAGGCCCTGTACCATTTAACCTTGGTTTTGTTCTACTCAGACCTGTATCCAAGGCTCATCTAATGTAATACATCACAAAGGTTAAAACATCAAAACCTTCCCCGAGCATGATTCCCTGGGATCCCTTTTTAGGGTAAACCATCTTAGAATGAGGTTTTTTGAAACAAAGGTAGCTATTACCATTCTAGATTTAAGAGAGACCCCTTTAAACCCATTTCTACCCATTTCTCAGCAGCAAATAGTATAAAAGGGAAAGTGCAAAGGTGCATATAGACTCTCCTCATTGGGTTGGCCAGTCTCAAGAAATACAAACTGCAGACAAATATATATAAAGAACTTCGCTAGACTAAAAATCTACTATCCCTTCGATTCATGATTACTAACACTGCCAATGTGAGATAATGTGTGTGGGAGGGGAATAGAGGGGGGCAGTTGGCTAGTTCTTTATCATTTAGTAAAACCCTGTCTAAGAAGTTGCCATAGTTTGCATCACATTGGTCCTAGGATGGCCGTCACACTAACAATGATGGCAAATTTAAGCATCAGAAATTATATATCCTTCTCTTTGTTGCTCTTTAAGAATATGACTGTTGGCTTTCTGGGTTCAGATACATGAAAGTCAACATTCAGAGTCTTCAAGTTAGATTGTCCTGTTGTACATACTCTTTCACCAACCACCACATCAATATTAGAGCAAAATATCTATCTTTTCATGTTAATAAATACCCCTTTCAAATATTTTCTCTTCTGTGAACTTGAAAAGCAACTGCAACATATTTAAAAGTTTTTTTTTTTTTTTTTTTGAGACTTGGTCTTGCTATTTTTGCCCGTGGAACCGTAGGCGCCCGTTGCCCAGGGTACCACAGACTCAAGCAATCCTCAGCCTCAGCTTCCCAGGTAGCTGGGATTACAGACGTGTACCACCACACCCAACTACTTTTTTGGAACTAGGTCTCACTACGGGCCCCAAGCGGGACTCGAACCGCGATCCCTAGCCCCGGCCGCTTCATAGGCTGAAGCTTACAAGCACGAGCCACCGTGCCCCGCCGAACATATTTAAAAGTAAAAGTGTTTCTGGACTTGACCAAATTCCCTAGGAACTTGGTGATAAAAAGGAAACTGAGGCACT
>PVHY01010883.1:37500-50089 GCA_004024945.1 Uropsilus gracilis
CAGGCTCTATGCATCCACACCTAATTCATCAAAATACAGGAAAAACTGTATCCAATGAAATATGGCCTAATAGCATTTTGTAACCTAGTAAGAATGATAGATTTATCATCACTGTTTTCTGTTGGGTTATTTAAAGAATAATTTAATTCTCTAAGCAAAAGGATTAAGTATCTGCATAAAAGTTCAAGGGAAATGATCCCTAAGGTCCCCTCTCCCTACATGCTTAAGAGCAGCCTCCCCTGCTGTTGATGGTGCTGCCTCCCACCCTGGCAAAATGGCAGTGTCATGCCATCTTCACGCCAACTGAGCAGTCTGTGTTCACCATGGAGACCTTTACTGTGGACCTTCACACTGTGGGAGCTGGGAGCACAGCAATAAAGAAGAAAGTTACCTGCCCTTGTGAACTGTATGTCTCGATACATACCTTTTCAGGGGAGAAAGGGATCGATGCATAATTAATTCTGTGTGCTTAGTGACAAGCAGGAAAGGTGCAAGCACTACAGGATATCTAACAGGAACAGCAAATCTAGTCTTAGGGTTCCCTAAAAAAATGAAGTTAAAGCCAAGACCCAAAGGACATGTATCATTTAGCCAGGTGAAAACATGTTTAAAGGAAAAGACAGAAAAGAGGGAGGAAACCAAACTCCCTATGCCATGGACATTGTTGCAGTTATTACATAACAAAGAAGCAGAAGGAATGCCATCTATCAGAATTCTTCCATTCAACTTAGCTTTAACTTTTCTTAAAAACTCAGTTTCTAACACATTTCTTCACACTATTCAACCTCATATTTTCTATGTATTGGCTATCATTTTTCCTAATAAGCCCATGCCTGCATAGGTGACTGGTTGAACTCACTGAAGCTACTGAAGTAATTTAAGGAGTAGTTCTGCCTCCTAGTAGCTATAGATTTCATAATAAGTTTAAGTACTCATGAAATTGTAGAAGTAAGTTGTATATTATAGAGTGATCTTACAGTGATTCAAGACTTGGTCCTTTTGAGACTTAAGTTTCCTATTAAGACTTAAGCTGGAGGTATCTAGTGCTTCTGTTTTCAAATCGTCCAAACTGGAAGATTTCATTATAGCTACATTCCTTTCTTATCAATTATCCCCTAGAATGACGTAGAAAATCTTTTTGTTTGTAGTGTTTGATGCCTATGGACTCACGGGCAATATTCATTGCCACTTACCCACTAGCTCTCATATAAGTGATTCGCATCCACACTAAAAGGCAAATATGCTTTTATTTATAAAATCTTCATTTCCCTGTTAGTCATTTGACCTCTGTGGAGGTGAACAGGTGGATGGTCTTCATCAAAGCAGCCAAACTGAAGTTGTGTTTGTGCCTCCTATGTGTTCACTGTAGAAAGGACTGCTGTTGTCCCAGTGTGTGTACGATCAGGAAGGAGACCGTGTTTTGCAGCATGAGCTGCCCCTGCAGTGATAGTATTTCTAGCAGTTTTGAAAAGAAGTGCTATTGACCAAAATGATGTTCAAATCAAACAGATTATTTTCTCATGGAAGCAGTGTTTATGTCTTTATCCTCAACTATACAACATAGAAGACTACACACTCACTTGCTTACTTTATTAAATCCTTCTAGAAGAGTATGGAGTCGCAAGTAAGAAAATTCATTAATTATTACATCTTCTAAAGTCCTACATTATATTTTTCTACTTAAATGATGACGGCGTACCTGGATCAGGGTCATGAAAATATGACAATGTCCATCAATGATTTTTTTAATCCATCACTTTTGAAGTGTATGGGGGGATCGCCTGATCACTCTAATTTGTGCTACCTTCTGTTTCTTATTTCATTCTCCCTTTAATAAACGAGAGCAATCAGGATCTAGTTTTGGTCATTTTATTGAATGACCAAGTTCTTATTCTTTCCTGAATTACCATCTCATTAACAGCCATTGTTTCACCTCAAACCAATTTAATTTTAAATGCATGAAACAGCTCCTATTTACCCTGAACATTTCACCCTCTGACTGAGTGATGCATTGTTGTTTCTCTGTGTCTAGGATGGCTCTGGGTTGTGGTTTAAGTGATAAGTAGATTAGGAAGTTTTTATGTGCAAACTCTGTCTGAATCATAAAGTCTCACCTTTCAATACCCAGGTCTTGCCTGGCATGTTCATAGGGTTTGTTTCAGTCATTGCTGTTTTTACCTTCTAGTAACCATTTTTAAAAAAGTTCTAGAATGCACATAGCTAGAAAATTATGTATAAATCTATAAATAATCATTCAAACAGCAATCCCATTATACAAGCATTTTGTTAACTCCTCTCTGACATTACCTTCAAAGATATTCTTCCAGCTTCAGAAAAAAGATGTGTTCAGCAAGTTATAGTCACCAAAGACCACTCCTTGATCATAGCCTATTTAACCTCCCTTGCTACCCTTTTTCGTCTCTCAGCCGCTCCGTTTTATTTTGCCCCCAGGTTATACCAAAAGCTTAGGAATGTGTAGAGAAAGGAAGGATCCATACAGGCAGGAAGCATACTTGCTGAATTAAATTTGTCTGCCAACCAGGAGAAGTAAAGCTGATATTCTGGGTGTTACTGACCTTCTGATGTGACTTTAAGTCACCAGTTTGTGACATAAATGTGAGGTCCCTTAAAGACTTAGGTCCAAAGCACACCACACATAATTAGGACACATTCTTTCAATCACAAAGTTTTTTGAAAACGCTGTATGTACCATTTTATACATTTGCTAATATTAACCTCCCGAAAGGAAGCCCTTATGAATAGCTAAAAAAAAAAAAAAAAAAAAAAAAAAAAAAAAAAAAAAAAAAAAAAAAAAAAAAAAAGGGGAAAAGAAGGATTTTGAAGATTCAATTGATAGAATCCAAGTGAATCTAAATCATCCATCATGAGTGCTGACAGTGCACCATGGTCAGGACTAAGGAGACAGCACAGTATGATCCTACCCTGTATAGGTACAGAGCTGGGCTCTCTTCTCTCATGTAAAGGCAGGCTCAGGAGGGAAGTGAGGCTCTTGGATCTGTCTTGCCTGTGTGGGGAGACAGTTCTCCTCTTGCTTTCCCTCTTAGTAACCATTTGACCAAGCCACCCTCATTTAACCTCATCATCCATCATCATAAATTAAAGCCTCCAGACTCTCCATTGCCATTGCTTCCACTCTGAATTTACTCCAACATGTCAACCCAGCACTGGTGCCGAGGAGAATGGAATGGCCTGGTGCTGACCCTCGAGTTCTAGCAGAACAACGAGTGATTCTGAGTGCCCTTGCCTTAGCGTTCCCCCTTTTGAGAAACACACCCAGAAAACTCAGGTTTTCTTCAGAGGTTTCTTTGACGATCACAAGAAGTTAAAATTAGGGAGTAGAAGCTGATAACTCAAGTTGGGGTCATGCTAATCAAAGATTTGCTTGCTTTGCTTCCACTAGGCAATGACCTGCGGGTTTTGTGCTCACTGAAATGACAACTCCACTATACAAAATATTTAACTTGTCTCAAGGAACAACTCTCTCCATGTACCTCTTGTCCTAGATGGAGTGGACAATGAACACCTGTGCAAAACACACTTGTGATCTCAATTACTCACGTATAAGGCTATTGAACCGACACGGCGCTTAGAGCATCTGGCCAGATGTTCTCACCTGAAAGACAGTCTCGCCCTGCTAGCTGACAGAACTAGTTCATGCGAAGCTGCAAAGTTATGCCATAGAGGTTTGCAGAGGGCTACAGCCCATTCACCAACAGGATGGTACCAGTGCCACAGGATAAAGGATACCACCCTGTCTCAGGGAACATAGAAACAGACACTACTTTACTGTATATCTTGACCAAAGGGCTATTTTCTAGATTCCACTGAAAGTTGGTAGCTGTCTCAGAACATGCTTTGAAGCATATTGTGTTAGGCCATGTGTAAGGAAAACTTCATGAGATGGCAAAACTAAACGGATTTTACAATTCTGTGGGAAGATAGACAGGGAAAGCACTGCAATACCAATGTTAGGAGGAACGAAAAATAAAAGTAGCCAAGATAAGATACAGGGCCAAACAAAATGAATCACAAGTGGCCAAGACCTGTGTGCCACAGAGGAAATGACAGTGCACTGGGTACGAGCAGAGATATGAGGAGATGTGCAAGGTGGCCTGATGATCAACAGGAGAAGCTCAGCTGGAACGGGTTAGCTGTGGTGTGGAGAGTAGGAGAGCCAGAGGAAAGGGTTTTGAAGAATAAATATCTTAAAGCTGGAGCCACTCAGCCTACAACATTCTATCCTCAATATAGACATTATTCTGAGTTCTAGTTTAAAATGCAGATTCCCTTGACTCCCTCCCCAGATCATCTGTTGGAGCTCTGTAGAGGGGCCAGCGGTACATTTTTAACACAGACATGGCTTATATCTATAGCTCATTTTGAAAAATTATAAACAAAGCCAAGAAAATCTTACACATTTAACAGCAGCAACTTATTAGAGGAGAACAGAGGTCTGCAGGTAAGGAAGAGGGTGGGTTGCACCATCCCAGAGCCAGGGAACACTGACCTGCGTAGGGCGGCGATGTTGGCCGTGCTGCAGGGATGGTGGGGCAAACAGAACCTCTCAAGTTTGTTTCACAATGTAAATCAGCCTTTGCTCTTTGTGGTTAGAGATGCCCCTCACTCCAACTGAGAACCCCCCCCCAAAAAAAAAGAAAAAAAAACACCTCAAAGAAACCTCTGAAAATAATTAAGCATGATAATTCTGGATTATCTTTAATTAGAGGGAGGCTCTGCTGCACTCCAAGCTTTGGAGGGTCATCCTGCATTTGTTACAAGTGATCTGTCACTGTTCCACGTGCACATTATTCATGGCTTTCACCTCTGATCTTCCCCGCCTCTGAGCGCAGCCCTCTGCAAGGCCCTTGCACTTAGGCTGCAGGAAAAAAATAAAAAAGAAATCCCCTCATGCTGTTCCTGCTGCTGCTTCTAAATGACATGTCCCTTCCAGGGGGAATTAAGCTGCAGAAAATCTCCTTTCTTTCCTTCCTGCATTCCAGCCTGGTCCTCAGTGCGAGGCCCATCCCGCTGCATCCCAAGAGAGGACTCCACTCCTTGTTGCTGCAGGAGCGACACCCAGGTCAGAGCCAACAGCTTTTAAGCAGGGCTGAGGATGCCAGCCACCTGGAATGAGCTGAGAGGGAGAAAAGAGAGCAAAGAAAGCTAGGAAAGAGAAAAGAAAAAACAGGTCAGATGCAAAGGGAGCAAAGCATCAGAGACCACAGATGATCCCTCTTCTTTCAGAGCAGACAGGTCTGCAACCTTCTTCCTGACCTTGACTATAAGGCCCTGTGTGGAAACCACTGTATCTCCCATACTGCTACACCTGGTTCCTCTCTTTCCTGCACTAACTCAGGGCCCCACTCCATGCCAATGTTTCCTTCACCCCTCAGCCACTGCAATTCTCCTCCAGGTGGGTTCTCACATGCTGCTTTGCCTCAGCTAGTTGGTCGCAGGACCTCTTCTCAGAGGTCCTCTGTGCCCCAGAGGCCCTACTGCCCGTGGGCTGCATGGGCAAGGAGTAGCTGTTGAACTCAAGAGTGAAATCATTCTTTTTTATCCCCCTGGGTCTAATTCCTTAAGTTGAGGATTTTATATTAAGAAAGTCCCTCAAGAATCTCACTCCAGGTAAAGGAAATTGAAATGTACTTAAAATCAGCACTATCTCAATTAACATAACAGAAGCAGAATACAGATTCTGCCAAGAAAGGAGGATGGCCTTTGAGGTCAGATCTGGGTCTCTAGTTTCCTGTCACTTATTCCCAGCTAAAGTTAGGAGAATTGTGCCTTTTCCTACTACCTGATCTGGATGTCAAAGATAACAATAGTCCTCATAAAGTGATTGGGAGGCTTAGAAGAAAAACCAATAGCTATAAATGCTCAAAAAGTGTGACTTTGTTGGTTTTGTTGTTTCCCTGTCTCTGAGTTTTAAAAGACAGCATTTCCTGATATGTAGCACCCTGTGCCTCCATATCAACAGCCTCTTCACAGTTTAAAGTTGATAAGGTTGTCACATAGTCTGCAACCTGTACAGTGGCTGCGAACCACTGACCCATGCGTGTTGCTCTTATTTTACTTTGAATTGTTGACTAATGAGCAACTCAGATTTTGTACAAATACAGTTAAATATAAAAAAGCTAAGCTTTGGCGATGTGCAAGCTACTTTATATGTATTTAATTTGCCAGGAAAATTTGCATCAATAGGAAACATCTCTCAGTAAAGATAGTCACCATGAGTATTGGAATGTATGCTCATAAAATTATCTTACCATCCTTCTATTTCGTTGTAATGGGTTTCAAGGGCTTCTCTTTGCTCTAAAAGGGAATATTTACTGATCAAGAGCATGCCGTTGCATTCTCTTCTGCTGTCACCTGAGGAAATAGCACCTTTTCACCTTTGAAACCAGCGTTTCCATATTATTCATGCCAGTCTTTTCTCACTAATTTTATGATTATAATGAGGCAGTGGTGCACTAGTTAGCACAGATGACCTTCTAATTGAAAGACTGTAAATTCAATCTCCATCGCTGGGCACCGACAGAAATTTAAATAAATATAGCTCCTAAAACCCTTGCAATGGGCTGGCCTGATGACCAGGGGCCAGCAGAGCCCAGTCATCTGTCACAGGGGACTGCCGGCAACTTCTGGGTGTTAACTACAGGAGTCATTAGAAGCCGGTTGCCTTCACAAAACAGAGTGAGTGAGTTGAGGGACTTTTCCCTGGCTTTGATTCAGGTACCAACTCTTCTTTGCTGCAACATATGCCAAGCTGCTTTTTTTTTTTTTTAATGTCAAAATGCTTCCTAAAACAAGAGTCAGGAAGTTCCATTCTCAAATTGGATCTAAGCAGACAAGAAAAGGCTTATCTACCAGGCCACCTTTTGTCCACTGCCATTTGTAGATTTAGATGCAGTAGGCTGTTCAGGGCTGTGTGACAACATCCCCTGCTTTGCTGTATTCACTGCCATTTTTCACCCCCATGACCTTGGACAGCAATCCAATTCAGGTTTCCAGAATGAACTGCCCTGAGGATCAAGATGGGTGTGGAAATGGTCAGTCTGAGGAAGGAATCCATAGAGCTGTAATGCTGGCAACGTTTGTACCAAGTAATTGAGTACTTGCCCTTGATATCTCTCTGACCTTCCATTTTGGCTTTAGAGTTGTGTGTGCTTCAATTGTGAGCCACCCTGATTCTCTTTTGGAAACAAGTTGCATATCATTTCTTAACTAAGTGCCTTTCAGCTATGTCCCTGGACCCAAGCAACAACTACTTAAAAATGGCCCCGTATCGCTGATAGTGCCGTAAAGCTGGCTATTGGGTTGTCACCTTGGTGCATCTTTATCCTGAATCTATCGCACAAACACAATGGAAATTTCCCATCACCTTTAAAGTTTTGCATTCTGTATATTTGGTTGTTAGACAAATAGAGCAAGCTTTGCCGACTTCATTTTCATTCTTGGCAGCATGTTTTTATCATAAGGCAGATAGTCATTAATTTACAGAATCAACGCTGGGAACAGCTTTTGTGATCTCATATTAAATTTTCCCCTGAATCCGCCCCTTGGCAAAAATTACTCACATCGTTAAAAAATATTTAATTAGGCTGTAGTTTATACCCAGCTCACTGGGGAAATGTTGGAATTAATATGATTTGCATGAATTCTGTTTCTCTTTTTCTGTCAGAGATTAGTTTTGAATTCAGTTCAGAGGGGTCGTTGACACTGCCAAGGACTCACAATCGTGAAGGTCAAACAGGTAGCAAATACTTCCCCTGGGTAGGTTCCCTGAAAAGACAGCTCAAAATTGCTTTTAATTATGGGTTACCTGAAAGGCCACTTGCTGTTTTTATTTTTCCACAGATCCCTGAAACACTGCATGATTGGAAGTTTAGGTAAACTATTTTATTCCCAACTAAAGCAGGCTGGTTATTGTGTAAAGAGAGATGTGCCTACCTCGATGATAACCAAATGATTTTCTAATGACTAGATTTCTCTTATTTGTCCACAAAGGAGAAAAGTCTGTTTACCTTGTACTAGGAGAGGAGAAAGTAGTAAGTCAGCCAGCAGTGAGTAAATTTTTTACATAGCAATGCATCTGCTAGCTTAATTATCTCTCAAAGATAAGATACAATGTTTAGTTATGCATTTCCTTGTTTATTCTTCCATGGGTTAGAAAAAAAACCTTAGGGAATCCACAATCCTGAGCCATTTTTTTTAAAGAAAATTTAATGGAATATTTAATTAATAATCTAATCAATCAATTAATCTCAGTTACATAAGTGTTGAAATCTAATTCTTTTTCACAGCTATATCAATAAAAGAAGTGAAATGGCTACCCACTTATCAGGATAATAGGAAACTGTTAGAGACACAAAGAAAAATTGACATTGTATTAATTCTGCTAGACTGGCCCTGAATTTGCCAGTGTTAACGAAGCCTTCCTTGCATTTTAGACAAATTTCAGTTCACTTTTCAGGATCAACAGATCTGTTAGGTTATCACCTTTTTCAAGGAGGGGAGAAAAGTTAGAGCTTTAAACCCAAATCTTGGGCTTGATAATAAAAACCCTAAGTAAATACACCTTCCAGTAAGGGGGCATTTAAACATTTTAAAAATGACATTTAAAAAATATAAAGCATCTGCTATTAAAATGTATACATATATACTATGCTACTGACCAGTCAACTATTGGGGGGGGGGGGGGATGGGGCTTCTTTTAGCACTGGTTAAATGAGTCATTTTGACCCTCCAGTCTAAAAATCATGGAGTCAAGTCACAGGATATACCTGGTATTCATTGATAAGGCTATCAAATAATATCCTTTTTTGATAACAAGTGTTAATGATGGTCAGTATGTGTTCCAGACTATTCTAACTTGGAAAAAATTTAAAATGGGAGAAGGGAGGAAAACTTAACTCTGAGTACCTATGCTATGCTCCCTGACCACTGCAGTGCATGATTTACACATAGCATCTCTCATAGTCTACAAATCACTTTACAAGATGGATACAGATCTATTTTAAAGATGAATAACGTAAAATTGAAAGAGGTAGATGATATAGACCGTATTTTGCCTTATTTTTTATTTCAATTAATTTCTTAATATATATATATATAAATATTTCACATCATTGTAGTCCCCAGAAGTCACCTACCACCTCCTTTCCCTGACCACTGCCACTAGTCTCCCCCAACCCCACCCCAGTTGTGTACTTTAGATTGTTTGTTAGCTTGTTTCGACTTTTCCTCCTGAACTTTTGTTTGTTTTTCCTATGTTCCATATAATAGTGAAACCATTTGGTTTCTGTCTTTCTCTTTTTGACTTGTTTCTGCTAATATGATTTCTTCTAGGTACATCCATGTTATCATAAATTCATCAAATTTGGATAGACCATATTTTTAATTGTCTTCCTTCACTACATTAAAATACTGAGCCTGAAGAAATGAATCCCCATAACTCTCACATAGTAAACTTGTCTTAAAGCTGAGACTGGGACCCAGTGGAAATTCCTAGCTACCTGCATGCATGCTTCCACTTAATCCCAGGTGTGTTTCTGAATTTTCCCAAACAGATCCTAAGGCTGACTCAGGCTAAATAAAAATAACAGTTGCTTTCCTTATGCCTTTTCTAGTTCATTTTGCATTTTTTACAGGAAGTCATCTCAATTCTTTTGCTTTTCCCCAGGTAAATCCAAGTATGCATATATGACTTTGTGAAATCTTTTACATAACAAGGTAGATGCATGACTTGCCAACTAGTAGAAGAAAAACTCATGTAAACACTTAATAGCACATTTACAATATTCTCATCTGAATATATGAAAACCAAAACACATGACAAAGACAACAAGAGAGTTGTGTGCATGTTATTAGAAATTGTTCAAATACCAGTAGAACTAGGGACTTTACGTCAGCCACACAAAAGGAGGCAAGGGACTCAAAAAGCCAGAAGTATTCTTTTCCATTTAGTTTTGCTTTGCTCTTGTTTGCTTTTTCCAAGCAGTCATCTTTTTGAAGCACACTAGGCTGCAAGGAGTCCCTAGCTAACCTTCCCCATGTGTCCCCAACACAGCAAGTCTTAGCATTTCATCTTGTGATCTTAGAAAACCACAAAGCTGAATTAAAGCCCTACAGTTTTCATAGTTTGCTGTTTATTTAAAACTTAAATATTGCATCCTATGTTCCTTCATTCTATGTGGAGATAAATTATGACAACAGTTCCAGAGACTGTAGGCTACATTCTGACACCATCCGTTTTCTCTCGGTGGTGCTGCCCTAACTATATTTCCTGGCTTGCTCCTATTCACACTGATGTACTAATGAGGCAAAAAGTAAGCATAGTCTCAGATTCTCAGTGTTTAATCAGACTGTTTTCATAAGTAGATGTACTTGAAGAGGATTGCAGTTAAGATACATTGAAAACATAAGATTAGCAGTTTGGGGATTTTCTAAATATCTGGAAAAACCACAGCACTGTGCTGTGTAACTCGTATTAACTTCTCTTATCCAATCTAATTTGGAGCAGGAAAGTATACACTGGTCATCATAATGGTTGTTATAGCTCACATTTATTAACCACTTACTGCAGGATAATCATAGTGCTCAGATCATTCTCTCAACCCTGAGTAAGCACAGAATCTCCATTTCACAGATGAAAAAATGGAGGCTTGAAAAAGCTACATCTTCTCTTCAGGGTCACACAAAAATTGACTTACCTGGATCAAACCCAGGCCTTTCCAAGTCGAGTCAGCATATAACCCTGTCTCAAGCAATATTGCAAACAGGAAAACACTGAAATGTGAGGCAGAACTGACTGATTTCTTAGCCTGCTGATGCAGCTATGTACCTGTGGCATGTCCCCCACATGCAGGATTTTAGTTCTACAGTCTAACCAACAATAACCACCCAGGATTCAGGGAAGGAACACACAAAATGTCATTCTGAAAGCATCACTTGAGTCAAATCAACGAGCATTTGTTGAGCACAGTGCTAGGTATCTTGTAAATTAAAAATAAGATTTCATCCCATAATTCAAGAAACCTGCATTCTAGAAAGAATTTTCCTGTAAGTATACAAGCAACTGAGTGGAAGAATATTCAGTTCCTGGAACAAGTCATTTTCAGACTGGAGAGATAAAGGGGATGAAAGGTATTAACAGAATAAACCTAACAAAAAATATTAAAGAACTATACAAAGAAAATTTTAAAATGCTCCTAAAAGAGATAGAAGAAGACATAAGGAAATGAAAGACATTCCCTGTTCATGGATTGGAAGAATTAATATTATCAAAATGACCATCCTACACCAAAGGAAATCTACAGATTCAATGCAATCCCAATAAAAATCCCAATGACATTTTTTAAAGAGATAGAACAAAAATTACTGAAATTTGTATAGAATAACAAAAGACCCCATATATCAAAAAGCCTCCTGACCAGAAAAAAAGAAAATGGAGGTATTACAATTCCAAACTTCAAACTATACTACAAAGCCATGATAATTAAAACAGCATGGTATTGGTACAAAAACAGACAGTCAGACCAGTGGAACAGAATTAAGTGCCCTGAAATAAAACCACACATATGTAGTGAACTAATTATCAACAAAGGTGTGAAAAAGCTACCTTGGAACAAAGATAGCCTCTTCAATAAATGGTTTTGGGAAAATTGGACTAAGACATGCAAAAAAATGGACCAAGAAAACTCCCTTAATCCATGTACAAAAATCAACTTAAAATGGATAAGACACTTAGAGGTCAGACCTGAAACCATAGCATACATAGAGGAAAACTTGGGCAAAACTTTCCATGAACTATAGTTCAGAAATCCCTTACTGGAAACATCTACAGATGGCAAAAAAATGAAGGAAAACATAAACAGATGGGACTACATCAAACTAAAAAACTTCTGTACAGCAAAAGAGACAACAGAAAAAACTAAAAGATGCCCAACCAAATGGGAAAAAATCTTTGCCCTCCACATGAGCGACAAGGGTTTAATAACGAAGATCCAAAGGAACTCACACTACTAAACAAAAGCAAAACAAAAAGCCCAATCAAAAAATGGGGAGAACTAAAAAGACACTTCTCCAAAGAGGAAATACAAATGGCCAACAGGCACATGAAAAATTGCTCAATGTCGCTAGTAATAAGGGAAATGCAAATCAAAACCACAATGAGATACCACCTTACACCAGTAAGAATGGTCCACATCCAAAGAACGGGCAACAAGAATTGCTGGTGAGGATGTGGAGAGAAAGGAACACTACTACACTGCTGGTGGGAATGTAAACTAGTTCAACCACTATATGGAAAGTGGTGTGGAGGACCCTCAAGCTAATGAAAATGGAACGACCATTTGACCCAGCAATTGCTCTTTTGGGAATCTACCCAAAAGAGACCTCAATGTGGGTACAAAGGGACACCTGTGCTCGGATGTTTACTGCAGCACAATTTATAATTGCAAGGTCATGGAAACAACCTAAATGCCCCAAAACGGATGACTGGATGAAAAAAATGTGGTATATATACACGATGGAATATTACTCATCAATTAAAAATGACAAATTC
>PVHY01010884.1:0-50100 GCA_004024945.1 Uropsilus gracilis
ACTAGCAGTTATTTTAAAGCAGCTTGAGTTCAAAGCCAGTTCAGACCTGTGGTTTCCCAGTACTTCCCAGTTTAGTCACTGACTCCACTACTCACATTATAAGCCAATTGGAGTTCCCAACCCATCTTCAAACTTCTTCAAATACTATAGTCAGTAACCTATTCTTTGCAGCTTCAGGGCGAAGCAAGTTCTTGGTTACCATGAACTCTCAACAAAGTTGCTCCCCCCACCCCATACTCTATTCTTATTGAGCAGCCAGAGTCATCGTTTTTAAAACTTAAATTCATGTTATCCCTGCAATGAACTGCCTCAAAAAATAAACTGCCTCAAAAATCATTCAGACTCATCCAACAACTTCGTTTTCCAGACACTGACCCTAAATCACTGTGTTCCAATCTGACTGCTGTTACTGGTCCTTCAGCAACCTAACTTCTTTTGACCTCAGAACCTCTGCCCTTGCACTTTCCTCTGCCTAGAATGCTCGTCTCAAGGCTTGCTCTCTCATTTTAGTCAGGGTCCTGCACAAAGGCTACACATTCAGAGACATTCCTGAGAAACCAATTAAGAAAGCACCCCAAATATCTTCATAATCTCTTAATACAATAATATATTATCCAACAGGGTTTTTAAAAATATAAATTAGGTGATAACTTTTACAAATTGTGTCTTTTACATAAAAATTATGATATGATATTATTTGACAAAAATCATGCCATGTTTATGAGTAGCTACTCTTTTTAGGTAAGGATTTATTCCAGACTTCACCACTTCTGGTTACCTTCCTAGCACCACTTTCTTACCAATGGCTCCCTCTATTCTTCCTTGCCAAATGCTTGATCCAGGAGACTTTCAGAACTTTAGATGAAGGATAATTGTGGTAAGTTTGCCAACATTTGTCCTGATGCCAGTATAATTCCAAGTTTAACTTGGAAATAAAATTACTCCAATGTTGGAGCTCCAAGTCACATTCATATTGAGATACCCATTTCAGTCTTTGGTGCCATTCTAGTTATAGAACAATAGCCCAGTCTGACGAATCTTACATAAACTCTCATCACAGAAAGGAGAAAAAAACCCAATTGTGTTTCAAAATAATTTTTGCTTGGGAAGGTGGTTTTTTTTTTTTTTTTTTCATTATTTTTTTAAATGATGGATTTTAAATACTTCTCTTTATTTTCTAAACCTCATGAACATTTGATCCAGATGCTAACCTAAAGCAATTAATTTGCCCTTATGGGTCACACCCAATTATCCTAAGAAAGAAAACAACAAGTTGAACAAAAGATGGATAGCTACATAGTCTAAAGTCAAATAAAGAGAAATACATGTATAATAGCAATAACTATATCTTTCTCCTCATGGTAATAGTTCATTCATACATAGTTTAGGGACATAAAGACGTATTAAGCTTCAGCTATGTGACTGTGTAAGGCAGTGGCTGAGCTCATGTTGTCTTATACTCTAGGAGGGCCAACTGCAGAACTAAACAAGCGAGTGTTATGCTACATGCAGCAGGAGGTGATAAGTGCAAAAAGGAAAGTGTAGGCAGTTAAGAGAGACAGAGGCCTAGTCAGTTGCCATGCTGATGGAGGTCGTGGTGAGAGAGACTAAAATTTGAGCAAGGTTAAAGGAATGTAAGAGTTAGCAAAGTGTATCAGTGGGGAAACTTCCTTCTGGGATAAGTAACCAAGAGCAAAGCCTTTGGCAGAAGTGTGTGAGGTATGCTAAGGACCAGCATGCTGATTCTGGCTGAGTTACCATCAAGTAAGTCAAATACAGGGATGAGTATGTATATGGAACACACACACACACTATTGTCCACAGCAGTCTAGTCTCCCCAGATGAGGAACATGGTTTATCTTTTATTTTTAATCAACCTATGTTTTGATTGGCCGTGACTTGAGCATTTGCAACTTCATGACAACACAAGAACAATTTTTAGTTCTGTGGGTTCAAATCTGCAAAGGGAATTTACGGCCCCAGTTGGACCTGCTATGGAGATCCTGACCCTAAACTATAGCTTATGCTTAGTGACTTCTCAAGAACTGGCTGCATTTGCATTACTCCCAGTACATGCTCTAATCCATATGTTGACCAACAGTGCTTTTCAAGGAAGTAGACCATGAGGAAAAGAATAAAAACTGAAGTGTCTTATGGTACATGGCATGTTACTCTCCACCAAGCACTGCAGTTTAGGGGGCACCTTGTGAAAATCTCCCTAACAGAGATTCTCATCTCCTCCATGCAGTTGTTTGCAGAGGACTGGCCCTTTGGAGCTGAGATGTGTAAGCTGGTACCTTTCATACAGAAGGCCTCGGTGGGAATCACTGTGCTCAGTCTATGTGCTCTAAGTATTGACAGGTAAGAGCTTTTATTTCAGCCTGGTAAATCCTGAAGGCAAGACAACTAATTGCCTTGTGACTTAGAAAATCAACTATGTAATGCAGTAAAACCAGGTTCCGACAGTTTAACAAATGGCTTTATTTTGCTCTTCAGATATCGAGCTGTTGCTTCTTGGAGTCGAATTAAAGGAATCGGGGTTCCAAAATGGACAGCAGTAGAAATTGTTTTAATTTGGGTGGTCTCAGTGATTCTGGCTATCCCTGAAGCCATGGGTTTTGATCTGATTACCACTGACTACAAAGGAACTTACCTTCGAATCTGCTTGCTTCATCCCACTCAGAAAACAGCCTTCATGCAGGTTTTACTTTATTTATTTATTTTGGGGGTCTGTTCTTGTCTTATAAATATTTAGCTATTGTCCCATGATCACCCTGTCTTGGGAAGTTACTGAGAACTGACCTTGCCATAAATTGATTGACCTCTCAGTATTGGGGAGGAGGCGGGGAGGGAATTACCCACTAATTACCCAAGCTGCAAGTCAGATCACTATTTCTCTAAGAATCCTCTGGACTGAAGTGATACATTCAGATCAGGTTCACAGCAAGAGAAGTGATCTGAATTGATAGTTTAAAACTCAAATTCCCATAAGGATCGAGCACTACTACATACTCTGCTTAAGACAATACTCATCAGAGAGAGTGAACGGCTCAGGGAATGATCAGTTAGAGGTCATGTTGCTGCATATGGAGTTTGAATGATAAGACTGCCTTCACTCTAAAGGGAAAGCCGCCATTTATTTAAAGCGTGTTTAATTGGGAAACAGGAAAAGAATGGTGATAGTGGTCTGTAGAAGAGATTATCAATGTGAAAAGCTCTTACTAATACAATAAGTTAAAGTAAAGGGTTACCAGTGATTATATGTTATTTTATTTATAAGAAAACTGTATAAAACTTCATGAATTGTATATACAGTGTAATCACAAAGATTTAAAAGGAACATTAATGTGAAATTAAGAATGAGATTGCTATTTTCTTGTGTCTTATTAAAGGAGAAATACTATACAGGTTACACAATTCATTTCTAACACAGATCTATACTGAACAACAGTTTTCTAGAAAAGAAAACAGAAAAAAGAATAAGAGAAAAGGTGTAAATCATAAGAAACTTTGACTTTTTAATTGGTAGAGATTTTTACACTAATGAGCCACATGATTAACATAGATTTGTCCACATCTGTTAAAGTTGTAAAAAACTAGGCTATCTTTACCTATTCAGAGGTGGCATTTCACACATACAAATAGTGTAAGGACAACTTGCTTAACCTTAAAGATAAAACACTAAATTTTTTAACATTTTGAATTTTGCTAAAATGCTTACATTTTTTATGCATAATTGTAACACACTGCTATGAAGAGTTAAAATACCTTTTTTACAAAAATTTTATTTCCTGTGTCTTAATTTGTTCAGTAGAAATAATCTGAAAGATTCTGTAAGTATTTATGAAATGGCTCTACTTTAAAAGATAATTATTCCTTGACAAATTAATTTTAATATTTTGTATGTAATATTTTCTTACAGAGGAATATTAATCATAAAATTTTCTCTTCCCTAAAGTTTTACAAGACAGCTAAAGACTGGTGGCTATTTAGTTTTTACTTCTGCTTACCATTAGCCATCACTGCACTTTTTTATACCCTGATGACGTGTGAAATGTTAAGAAAGAAAAGTGGGATGCAGATCGCCTTAAATGATCATTTAAAGCAGGTAAGAAGATGGAAATGTTTACTGATTCATGATTATGGTTAAGAATATGAAAAAATATTATGATGGCAAATACAAATTATTATACAGCAGTGTGTATTTTACTTTACTTGCTTCTGATTATTTTGAACAAAGAATATTTTTAACTTGTTTATCCAAAGATATTTATATAATCTTAAAGGACCTAGGTCATTACTTTTTAAAGATCACTCTCTAGTCATTTCCATTTTAATTTACTTTAACTACTTAGTATCCTTGCTGAGCATCCATCTGTAATCCAAGTGCTGGGAGGCAAAAGACCAGGGATCGCTTGAGTTCGTGAATTTGAGATTACCCTGGGCCATAGAGAGACCTGATCGCAAAAACACAGCTGGGGGTGGTGGCAGGCACCTGTAATGCCAGCTACCTGGGAGGCTGAGGCTGGGGGTCGCTTGAGTCCACACATTAGGCACTACACCGGGCAGCATAGGGAGACCTAGTCTCAAAAACAAAAACAAAACAACAACAACAACAACAAAACCCAGTACCCTAAATTTCTAAGAAGGCCATGACTTTTTGTATAAACAGTATCAGATATTGTGTTTGGGAAGAGAGAATGCTGTGATTCTCATCCATTTTTGCGGAATCTGACTATGGTTTTATTTCAGAGACGGGAAGTGGCCAAAACAGTATTTTGCCTGGTCCTTGTCTTTGCCTTATGTTGGCTTCCCCTTCACCTCAGCAGGATCCTGAAGCTCACTCTTTATGATCAGAATGATCCCAACAGATGTGAACTTTTGAGGTAAGGAAGGGAAGATCGAAATATTTTGTAAATAAATGGCATGCACAAGTTTTCCCTTTAGTACCTTTCATGGGCAGAAAACAGGAAGCACCATTTTCTAACCTAGGGAGCAATTGCGATTCCCATTTATCTTCACTCCTATTTTGGAGGGAGGAGTAAAGGGGATTTAGGAGAACCCTGGGAATGGAGAGCTAAGCTGTCCAATTGATGAATAAGTAGCATGAATCAAAATCTCAAGTTGGATTCTCCTTTATACTTTGCAAATCCTTTCTTTTACAGCTTGTCTCAGCATCTCCAAAAGAGATTTTATTTTATAAGAGATTTAACTGAGCATGGGGGGGAGGAGGGAGCGTGATGACAGAGACAGAGAATGAGACAGACAAGCAAAAAGAGATCATTATAAGCAAGTCCAGCGATAAAGCGAAAACCACTGTATGTGGGCAATCTTTATTTCTTCATAAAAACACAAAAGTCTGCAAATAATTTATGCCCAAGGCAGCTTATTTTTCACATATCCTTTTTTTTCCCCCCCAGCTTTTTGTTGGTATTGGGCTATATCGGTATCAACATGGCCTCCCTGAATTCCTGCATTAATCCAATAGCTCTGTATTTGGTCAGCAAAAGATTCAAAAACTGTTTTAAGGTAAGAGGGTATTTCAAAATAAAAAAAAGTTTTTTTAATCTGGTGTCAAATATAACCTTTCTAAACCATTAATATATTTCTATCCAGAGAGATCTGGTTAGCTTCCCTTTGCCTTATATTATGGATGATTTTTAAAATATAAGTTTTGCTCATAAATCATTTTAGTTGATTACTGTCTAAGAAATTCTACTCAGATTCTCCCCACTTCCTCAGTGAGTATGCTATATTCATAGATTTGCTCCGAAAATTAATAAAAGTATAATTTATGTTTGACAAATATTACTAGGTAAAATTTAAACATAAATTAACTTCACCACTCCTGTTTTGGATAGGTTTGGGATGATATAGTACAATTTGGATTATAAAGATATAAAAGTCAAATGAAAAAAATTAAATTCAGGTCCTACCTCATTTTTTCCACTTTCTTTGTATAGCAGTAGAATATGGGGAATATGTGTAACTATTTCTCTAGGCTACTTGCAATCATAACATTCCTCCATTCATTTATTCTCTCCTTCAACAATCTAACATGAAACAGAATATTCCCACCCTTTATATGGGAATAATTCACTTACCCCTGATTGGAAATTCAAAAACTTAATATCCTTGAGACATCTAAGAGACTATGAAATTCTTTATCCACTCATAAAGTCAAATATTTGCGCTAAGGAAAAAAAAAACCTTCATCAAGATCAGCTCCCTCATTTTAAAGAAGATAAAGCTAGGAATCTCCTGTTTCTTACACCTGAAGATTCTCAGAAGACAAATGAATAATGTTTCGGATTTTAAAAATCCAAGGGAAAATTCAATTAATAAAATGGGTACTTATTTACTCTGTACCCTTTTTGTATAACAGTATTGCCAAGGCTGAAAAATATGGCAGTGTAATATTAACTGACATACAAAGATAATTCTGACACTGTCAAGTGAAAAAAGCAGATCATGGAGTAGAATGTATACATGTTTATTGAGACAAATTATATCTACACATCTAAAAATATACATGCATAGTATGTATTGTGATATAGACACAGTATATATGCATCTGTGTATGCATAGGTAAAAGTCTTGAATTACATATTTATCAGCTATTATGTTATCAGGAGTAAAGTAACAGGAACTAAGAGTACCTTTTCTTGGTGAGGGATTTTTATTGTATACATTTTTCTAGTCTGTGTTTTCTACTCTTAAGTTGCCATATATTATTATGTGATTATTTCTAAGGGGGAAAAAATAAGCGTATGGAAAGAAGGTGCCCTAAGAACCCCAGATCATGCCAAGAAAGTCAGAACCTTAGAGCAGAGAGAGAGAGTGGTGATGGTGTAACTGATGGAAACATATCATGAGTTTTTTGTTTTGTACAGTCATGCTTATGCTGCTGGTGCCAGTCATTTGAAGAAAAACAGTCCTTGGAGGAAAAGCATTCATGCTTAAAGTTCAAAGCTAATGATCACGGATATGACAACTTCCGTTCCAGTAATAAATACAGCTCATCTTGAAAGGAGGAATATTCATTTAATTTCATTTTCTTTATTTTGGACAGAAGTCATTAAAAAAGTAAGGCATTTGCCAAAACAAAACAACTGTGTGTTTGCACAAAACAATCTAAGAGTGATTATTTTCTTAACACTCACAGTTATGCATGACTTTTCATGAGCTGTTTACAACATAAAAAGCAGTAAGAATTAAGAAAGCTTCATTGTGAAAGCACTTAATTTTCTACAGTCAGCAATTCAGTGCAGCTCTTACTGACTTCTTGTATATTCATATACCACTGTGTTTAAAATGAGTTCACTTAGAATTCCTATAAAAGAGGTTTATTTTGTTTAATGTGAATCTTATCAAAAGAAAATGTGTCACTGTGCAAGAATTTTAAAATGAAGTTTAAATTACTCAATTTCAAAAATCCTTCAAAAAAGCTTTTTTTATTAAAAGTGTCTGAGTATTCATTATACTAGGTAATTGGATACAAAATGTGAAAGCAGTTTAATTGGTGTATCCTTTTTGTTGTTGTTAAATCTCAGAAACATTTAAATGATTAGGAGGGAGTATCAGAACAAGAGATCAAGGATTTTGAAACACACTGAACTTTTTACATTCAGATAAGATCCAAGGGAGAAAGAAAACGTTTGGAATATCAGCCAAAAATACTGTTTTTAAATCTTCACATAATCTGCAAAGAAAATACTACCTGCAGTTTTTTTCAAGATTATTAAATACATTCTTCTTCTTCTTTCACTATTGTCATTTAAATATCATTTGTCATATGTAAATATTTAACTACCATACCTTCCATGTAGATGATTAAATGAAGGGCAGGCCCCATTGTTCATACCTTGAGGTGGAGAGATGCCAGTAACCCCATAATAGACAGAATGTGAGTTGCCTGGTGCAGTAGCCACATGAAAGGGGAGTAAGCATCCTCTCTCATCCATACTGTAGTTGAAGTGGTCTCTGGCATAAGTTTAACATGATTGTTCAAATACTGTTTTTTAAGAACACACAAGTAAGTCAATATAATAGTTACTTGTAAAGCTTAATACTAAGTGTCTTACTAATTTTTTGTAATTAATAGAGGAAAAAAAATAAAACCTTGACCTGGTGATTTTCTGGTGATTTCCCAGGCACAGCAGCTTTTTGAATGTGTAAGAACCTTTCACTTCGTGCTTTCTTGCCTAATTCTTTAATCCCTTCCTCAGAGGGGATTATGCCTTAGGTTAGATGGGGATGAGATGTGTGTGAAAGTATGTACAAGAAAATGGAAGAGGGAGGAAATGAGGTGGGGTGAGAGGAAATCCATGGGGACAGATTCTCATTCTTAGCCTGATGTTCGTCATTGCCCCATCACATCAATGCAAAAGGTCCTGATTCTGTTCCAGCAAAGTGCAGGGCAGTGCTCTCAGAGTGACTTCAGGAACAAATTGGGCCCAAGAGCTTTCACTCTGTCTTAAAATATAACAGAGTTCCGACTCGTTTTTTCTGTGAATAACCCGGGGCCACATATTGGAAATAAGCTAACAGTGTTGTTTTCTGCCAGCATTGAAGGGAATGACACAGTAAACGAAAACCCAGCAGTGTGGCGAGAAAGGACAAGAATTAATTCATATGCCACATGTATGCTATTTACAAATCACTTGGTCTTGTTTATTAATTTCTTCCCAATCACTATTTCAGATGCCTGTCATCACAAAAGACTTTCAAAATTTAGATTTAAAATTTGGGTCAGTGATATTTTCCCCAAGTTGCATTTTATTTTTATCCTTTTTTTCAAGTTTTAGCTCATTTTCAGTATTTACATTCTTTTTTTTTTCCTTATTTACATTCTAGTATCTTCCTTTTCTCTGGGTCTGGAGAGTTGTCTATACTCATCTAATCAAATTTTGATACTGCACACAGAATCTATACATCTATACACACACTATAATGAAATTGTATTCAGTAGCTTTTCAAAAAAAGGTTTGGTTCAGAGTTTTAACATACTGATAAAGATTGATAAGAAACAAGCATTGTTTCTTAGCATAATTAAAACCCAGATAGAAAGGTGCTACTGTTTAACTTTAAAACATATTTTCTAATATTAAAAAATGTATAATGTAGCAATTTAAAATATGTTAACATGGATATTAAAGCTTAAGAAATTCAAAAGAATATTAGTATATTTTCTCCTTTATACACTGCTAATATGGGCATATGTTCAAGCACCTTTTAGTATGATAGCTTGTATATGGCCAAAGGAATATGGTTTATAGCAAAACATGGGCATGCTGTAGTTAACATTATAAAAGTGTAATATAACCATGTAAAATAACTATGTATTTTGTTTTTCTGTGGCCACTTAAAGTGGAAACTACTGTAGTTGCTGATTCCCTATTATGTAACAAAATCAATAAAAAAAAGTCAAATTGTTTTAAAAAAGAAACCAGCGTATTTTTCACTGCAAGCAACAATTTATTAGATACTTACTGGTTAAGTGTTCAAGGGGAATACAAATGTTACTGGTAGCTATTATTTATGTTAAGTATGCATTTATCAAGGAAATGTGAAAGTTATTAAATTACAACGTCAAATTTCGGGTCTATAGGTTGCCCTGTTATGTTTCAGTTTTGTGAGGGACCCACATAAGACATACAGACATTGTTTTCTGAGGTTACTGTCTAGTTGAGAGTTTCCAGTGATCCCTTAGGTATTTCTAGCTCTATCTGCCTTTGGAGCATTTCTCTGCTTAATCGTTACTATATCACCAATCAACATGAAAGATTGAAACAAAATTTTGTCAGTACTCATTTTGTTCAAGTGAGTAAGTACTAAGTGTAACGGGGATGAAACTAAAAACACAAAGTCCCTACTTGTTAGGGACCAAAAATAAAATGTAATACAGAGTAAAATGAAGAAAAGCATTAATATATAATGATAACTCTGAATGTTCACATGTCTCTTAGACAAAAACAATTAAGAATTAGCAATTATTCCCTCCATACAATTATATTAAGCACATCCTAGTATTTCAGGAGTTTTAATGGTTCATCAATAACCTTTGCTGGATTTTGGCTGCCTAATTTCAACTGGGTACTTGAAAATACAGGTGTCATGTGCAAAGACTGTGACAAATACAGAAAAGCCAAACATGGGCAGTACTTCCTTTCTGTAGTCACCAAAAAGCACCTACCTTCTTTTGAATAGTTTTCAAGTAATAATCGTAAAAATAATGCAGACAGAATTCAGTATATGAAAACAGGCAAAATAAATACAGTGTTGTCTTTTGAAAGAAAATCAAAATGGCATTGCTAAGCTGTGAAAGGCCAAAAATCCAAATAGAGTAGAGGTCAACCTTGTGAGCAATGATTGTGCACTGATGAACATTGAGTCATCAGTCAGTCTCAGAAATGACAACATGAAATTATCAATAATGATTGGACATCAACGAAAATGCCCAAACTGGAAATCCCCCTGGGATACTTTCAGGATTCAAGGGTTATTTGAGCACATGGAATAACTCCTGTCATGTTGACAAAGCAATATGTGTAATGGAAAAAACATCCAAAGTCAAAAAAAACATCCTTGATTATTTTAGTAAAATGGTAGATCTCAAATAAGTCAGTTACATTTCAGAATCTCAGTTTATATCTATAAAATTCAGATATTAATAGCCCAATCCTATTTCTCACATCAAATTAAAAATATGTAGTGTACCCATTCTAGAATTGTAGCATATGCTCTAAATGTAGATATATACAAGTGTAGAACATATAGTTCCTGCCCTCAAAAACTCATAATCTAAAAGATGAGATAGACAAATAAGCTTAAAAGTCAGTGAGTATGTTGGAGTTACTGGAATACAGACACATTTGGTAACAAATTCATCAGAGGAGTTAGGACTTGAATTGCTACCCAAGACTTCATTGAGTCTCAAGTGAAGGAAGCTCAAGCAAACAAGTAAACAGGATCACTGACAAAATTACTATTGAAAAGTGAAAGGGGTTTATCAGCGTGGCCAGTTTAGGAACAGTGCTGAATCCCAGCATGCTGGGAAGGAGTTGTAAGGTATGAGATAGGACTGGAGAGATAGGAAAGTCTGGGGGTGGGGGGGCTTACTTTCCATGTCATAGACTGTGCTACAAAACGATCTGAGGTATTTATTTTAAAATGCAGAATCCCAGCCTCCTTCTCTGCTAAAGATAACCAGAATTTCTGACATAGAACCCATAAGTATTGAATAGAGACTTCATGTGCTTGAATATACCTAAAATTGAGGAAGTCCTGCAGTGTAGGTCTGTACTAAGAACCAAGTATTTTAAACAAGGAATAACAGGACAAGTTTTGTTTTCACATGGCTGCTTTGGAAGTAGTTGGCATATTAACAATAAGGCATCAATCAGAGTAGTCAAGCAGTACTGTAACTGACAGGTGAAAACCATGAGAGTCTGAGAAAGTGTATGGGGATAGTGATGGATAGATCTGGAAAGATAAGTCATCTCAATGTGCTTGACCAGGTACAGGTGGAAGGTAAAGCTCAATTAAAGGTTTTTGGCTAGAATGGCCATTAACCTAGATCAGAAGTCAGTCAGACTGAAGAGAATGATCCAACTTAATGCTTCGTTTTTATAAATAAAGTTTTATTGGAATACAGTGACACTCATTTGTCTACGTATAGACTATGGTTACTTTTCACTACACTAGCACAATTGAGAAACCATATGGCTCATGAAGCCTAAAATATTTACTACCTGGTCTTTACAGAAAAAAAAATTGGCAAATACCTGTTTTAAATTAATGATATTAAGAGAAAAGAGAAAGTGAATTGGGGAAGAAGTAGAGACTGGGAATGGAATGAATTCTGTTTGAAATATTATGAACTTAAGGTACCATGGCATATCCAAAGAGAAACTTGGGAGCTGTATCTGGGATAAAGATGAAAATTTGTTTATCGATAAAAGAGTAGAGGAAATGCACCAGGGTAATCAGAAAAAGTAAGGAAAAGGGGAGAGAAAGAGGGAGATTGAAATACTGGGGCTCACATATGCAAGGGGAGTGGAAGAGGAAAGAAAATCACAAGAAAATTCAAGAAGGAAGGCTGGTGTCATGAAAGTCAGGGGAAAGGTGATGCAAAAATAAAGGAGTGGTTTTGGTTTGGAGTAAAATGAGGGTTTAAAAGTGACCTTTGTAACTGGCAATTAAAAAAACATTGGAACGAGCTGGGCATGGTGGCGTGTGCCTTTAATTGCAGCCTACAAAGTGATGCCAAGACTAAGAATTGCTTGTGTCCGCATGTTCGAGACCCACTTGGGGCAATCTAGCAAGACCTACTGAGGCTGGGGATCGCTTGAGTCTGTGGTACCATGGGGAACTTGAGCCTGTGGTTCCCCAGTCATAGTAGCGAGACCGAGTCTCAAAAAAAAAAAAAAATTGAGATTTCATCTAAAGTAGTGTGTGTGTATGTGTGTGTGTGTGTGTGTGTGTGTGTGTGTGTGTAGTGAGGGTGAGAGACAAAGAATTATCTCATTCATTAATGTTTTATTTGTAGAGCAAATCACCATGGAAATAGAAAATGACTAAGCTGACTAATGATAGTGAATGAACATACGTGCTATTTTCTTCATTTTCTTTCCTACATGCCACTAAGAGGACAAGAAAAATAAATGTTATAAACCCACAAGGTCAAGATAAAAGAGGAGACAACACCTTATTAGAGATGTGGACAAAATTGTGCAAGAAGAAAACCAGATAGACAAAGGAGAATTTATTCAGATTTCAGCTTTTTTTTTATTTAGTGTCTTCCACGGAGGCAGAGAGATATATTCCACAGCCCAAAACCAGCACAGGAATTGGGGGTAATAAATACCTTTGAAAGCAAGGAACTGAAGTGAAACCAAAACAAAAACTAAAATAAAACTGATTAAGACACTAGCATTCATTTCTGGCCTATATAACCAGCGATTGTTCCGTAGTCAGCAAAAGACACATGAGTGACTTTCCAGAGAGGTTATAACAGATTATCTGAAAACTCTGTCGAAATGAGAATAGTTGAAGGTGGAAATGGGATCCCTCACTAAAACTAATATTGGCGATGAAGAAAGTTCCAATGAAATGGGTTATCTGCCTGTCCTATTCTCTGCACAACAGAGAATTTCTAATTTGTATTCTAGTAGCACACTTTTAACTATGAATATGAAGGCAAAGGCCAGTAGACCTTTTAGAAAAACCCTCTGAATTAAAAATCAGAAGCTGAAACAAACAAAAGAAAAAAATTGAGAGGTTGAGGAAGTTTAAAAAAAATAGGAAACGGAAAAAAATTGAGCAAAATTACAGTAATTACTAGGATAACAACAGAAAAGTAACAAAAATGGTATGGAACATCCAGAGTTAAAGAAAGGGTTTTGGAATGTGATTATGTTAGAATAAATCAAAATACTGTAAAAGAATTTCAAGGTGAAGACGTTTCCTTAACTAGCTACTCCACCTAAGTGTGCTTAAGCAAAATTAAGGAAGGAAATTAAAGAATCCAGGAAACAGGTGAATCTATCACAGAAAAGACTCAAAAAGGATCACAAGATGATGGGGGTTAGAGGGGAGAAAACTGTTTAATTTGTATGTAACACAATCGATCTAATTAGGAGCAGGCACACAGGAAGCCTATGTCCAAAAAAAATAAAATAAAACAGAAATTCTCTGTTCTCCTTAACTATATTGGAATTTATAATTCCATAAAAGTTTCTGAGGAGAAATAAGGGATAGACATATAGAAAGTAAACAAACAAAAAAATGTCATAAGGAAATTATTAATCTCTACCCCGTTTTTTTTTTCCTTGAAGATGCATATTTATAGCTATAGCACTTGGAAATTTGTCAGCATAGGCCCTAAAGATTGTTTTAGCCAAAACTGTCATATAAATAAATCAGAAGTGTGAAGGTTATGATACAAAAAAACCTGAATTCTGACTTTCTATGGTAAAAGTCTAATATCTACTTTGGAGAACAAACGGAGCCATCCAAGAAAGCTGAAAATATATATCCTATGACCAAAATACTTACAGCAAGGCTGCTTAAGTCGTGAGGAACAGAAACCAGAGCATGCATGCAAGTTGTTTGTTTCCATCAAAACAGAAAAACTGTAACTCCATCTGGGATAGTTTCAAGAGCCCAGTTGTGGTATATCTATGCAGTGGGATGCTCTGCTACAGGATTCACTGCTGTACAGTTGGCATTTCAGGCCAGAAAGTCCTAAAGAGGGACTATGCTGTGCTTTCTTCAGTGTTAAACAGCATCGTTAATCACAAAATACCAATAGCATCTCCTCGATTATAAACCAAAATGTCTGCGACCGTTGCCAGATATACCCTAGCAGGTAAACTAGTGCAATGGTCAGTCTGCTTCCATTAATATCCAGTTCAAACTCTGGCAAACCGGTTATATTTTACAGTGAAGCATTCAAACTGATGATTAAAAAAAAAGATTAAGGAAAACAGAATAAAAATTAAACAAGAACGAACAGTTGTTATTCTTGAGAGATAGGACGTAGCTGTGACTTGGAAGAAAGAGGTCCATGAAAATCTTCTGACTTTGGAGAAGTGTTTATATGTACAATATTATTATATATGGTTATTCTCTATAGTGAACATATGGATTAGTCTATCTTTATGTATATTACATATATTTACATTATATGTATATATACCATACAAACATACAACATGCATATATAAACGGCATGCACTGTTTGCATATATAATTATGTGAATACATATATTATAGTAATATATTACACATAATTACATGTAATTTACATATACATTGTACTTATATAAAATATTGAATACATGGCATGTATTAAATATTTATTAAATATTTATGTAAATATTTATTAAATTTTTATCAATGATGCTTCCCTGTTTCATATCTTTGTTTGCATTTTACAATATAGACTTCTCTCCTGAGGTGTGGTCAACATAGTTTTCCCACCACCAAATCACCTGGAGTATACTGTGAATTTTAATTTTAATAATTATTTCTTTAGGAATACATGTTTTATTGTGTACCATTCACTTTAATAATTATTTCATTAAGATTACATGTTTTAAATACTTTTCTGTATATGTGTACTATTATCCAATTTCAGAATTAAAGAAAAACACTAACCTCATAGATTAACACCTAATTGAAAAATCAAGAAATAACAGTAAAGGCATGTCATTTAGAAACATGAAGGGGGAAAGCCTGAAAAGTGAGGGGGGAAGAAAGAAGAAAAGTACATTTTTTAAGGGTGTGGAATTGGATGCAGGGGCAGGAAGCTGTGATTAGTCATTCTAAGCCTTGCTGCAGCACTAGCTACAAACATTAGTCTCCTACATGCAAAAACTAATTTTTAAAAAACAGAATCGTGAGGGAATGAGGCTTGTGGCCACACTTCACTTCCTAGATGATAAACGTAACCACTCTGGCTAGACTTTTTGTGCTGCTTATTAGTTACAATGGTGTTTATTATATGCTTGTTGCTTGGATTTAAGGGAGTTGGCAGAAGTATAAACAGGTTATTTTACTAAGTAGGTAATAAAGAAGCACTCTATAATGTTAACTAAGTATCTGGTAAGCAATAAAATCCCAAAGGGGATTTCAAAACATAATCCAATCACTATAATGAGCCAGCAAATTAAAATACCTTACTGAATTGATTCTTGATAAATTAAAGTTTCTGGAAAAATCAAAGGAAACAGTACAGTAAGGAAAACAATGCTGGGTAGTTGAAAGTGAGTTTCCTTTCAATACATTGTAGGTGGTGCTACAAAAATTATTTTTTCAAGAGGCCAGAACACAGTGTAATAAAAAATACACGGATAAGTATTGTCTTACACACTTTCAGACTAGGAAAGCTAATTACCTCCAACCTTAACTTGACATTTTAATCATGTCTGGAACATCATTTTACAATGCATATTAAAATGATTGTGCAGAAAGTCAAATTAAAAATTTGAGATAAGTAACATTGCTCATGTATTCCTACCAACAAACCAAAACTCAATCACACAACTTGGAGTTCAGTAAGAATTGACAGCAAGAGTGTGGAGGCAAGCACTTAAAAATGGCTTCCTAGAGCAAGTGACATTGAAGTTAAGAGTAACAATTAGTTAGATGGAAAAGAGAACAGGGAAATTTCTCCCAGAAATGAACATACTGTATACACAGAGATGCGAAAATACATAATCTCTGAAGATGTGTGTAGGTATCTGTGTATGTGGTGTGTGTGTGTGTGTGTGTGTGTGTGTGTGTGTGTGTGTAACATCAAGGACAAGGGGAGAGTGACAAACTAGCCAACAAATGGCGAAAGGATCTTGCAGTACTGATATAAGAGGTTCACACAGAAGCTGGGTAGAAGTGGGGAAACACGGAAATCTTTTACTCCACGAGTGTGTGTGGATCATCATAAATGCACTGCAGGCAATGAAAGAGAGCAAGCCTGAAGTTCCAGAAACCACTGAAAGGGTCACATTGATCTGTGCAAAAGACATCGTGCCCTAAACTGGAGTGACAGTCATAGAAAGGTGTCATTAAAGAGATGTCTATTTCAAAGGTAAATCCCCTGGAACTAGTAATGAGCAAAATATGAGGGGGAAGAGGGTGCCAGTCATTGCTGTGATTTCTAATGACTTCTGTCACCATTTTTCTTATTTCCTAATGACTTCTGTCACCATTTTTCTTATTTCCATAAGACCATTCATATGACCATTCAATATAACCATCCCTCCTTATATTCCTGCTTCATAACTCAACATCTGCCGGGTTCATGGAGGTTTGATTCCACCATCTTCTTTTCTCTAGCTCTTCGTTACTGATTGTATCTATTCCTATAGGTGGAATTAGCTGCTCTACGTTCAAATCATTAACCATACCTTCCCCCTGAATCTCCAAATTTCCCTTTATAGCAGCCAAATAGATTTCTCTTCAGCCTCTTCACTTAGGTGTCCTGCAGACACAGGAAACCTGACATATGGAAAATAAAACTCCTAATTTTTTCACCTGTTTCCCACACCCACAGTATTGGTATGCCTCTGTTCAGCAAAGAGTTATTATACCAACCACTCAGTAACTTAAAATTGAAACCTTGACTCCTTGTTCTCTCTTCTCACATCCAATGCACTAGGATGTTCTGCCTCTAGATTCCACTCTAACATCTCTCTCAAATCCATGCACCCTTTTCTCTTCTCTACCTAAACAGGTGAAGCTATCATCTTCTGGATACTGTAACTGTCTACTAGTGTTTCTGCTCCCATACATGTAAAAGTATAATTTAAAATGTATATTGAATCATGCCATTGCCCTAGTTAAATCCCTCAATAGCAAGACTATGAAATCTGCATGGTGTAGACTTCCTATTTCTCCAAACACATCTTTCACTTCTCATCATCTAGACTCAGAGACTTCCTATAGCTCATCAAACCAAACATATCCCTGCCTCAGGAACTTTGCACACACAGAGGTTAAGATTCTTTGCCTCTCCCATTCTTCACTGTTTTTTTTCTTTCTGATTTTAATCTGAAATAGTAAATATCACCTTCTGTAAAGATGACACCTCCACCAAAAGGTATATTTTCAGCTGAGTCTAAGAAGACTCTCCTATACAAAATAGTTTATTTTTTAATAAAGTGCTCAGTTGTTTCTATAACTATGTGTTTTGGGTGTACAACTTCACACTTCCATATGTGCACATGGTTCACTCACCCACTACCAAACTCCAGTGCCAGCGTCCTATCCAATTCCCTCAGACTCTCCTTCCATCCACCCATTATCTCTGGCAATCATTTTTCCCCACAGAATCTAAGAAATCCACTACTCTTCATCAGTTTGTTTTCACTGCTATTTATCTTCCATAAATACATGAAACTACCTGGTTAGTGCCTTTCACTTTCTGACTGATTTCACTTATTGTGATTACCTCAAGCAAGACTCATCCATTTTGTCATAAAATGATCTCATCTTTTTAAATGCATAGAAGTATTCCTTTGAGTATATAGTCTATGATTTCTTATCAAGCTGCCAGTCATTATGCATTAAGGCTGATTCCATGACTTTGCAATGTGAATAATGCTGCTTTAACCATAGAGGAGTTCATGCATTTTTTATAGTGGTATTGCTGGAACCTATCATTTTTCAATTTGTATTATTTTTAAACACTCTCCATACTATTTTCCATAAAGACTACAGTAAATAACATTCCCACCAACAGTGGATAAGTGATCCTTTCCACATGCTCACCAACACTTGTTGTTTCTAGTCTTTTTGATATAGGGGGTGATATCTCATTATGACTTTGATTTGCCTTCCCTGTGTTAAGTTATGGTGAGTGTTTTTTTCATGTGCCCACAAAATTTCTGTCTTTCTTCTTTGAAGAAGTGTCTGTTTAAATCTTTTACCCATTCTTTGCTTGGATTGACATTTTTTTATTGTTGACTTGTATGAGTTCTCTAAGGTGATTCCTTTTGCTTTTTTGTATCTGAGTTCTTCATGCTTTCTCTGCAACCCAAGTCACAATTTCTCTGCAACCCACATCACAGTGGTTTCTTGGTTGTTATTTGACTAGTGAAGTAGTGTACCCCAGGCAAAACTCCTTAAAAGCAAGGTCCTCACCCATCACTGTACACTTGTCTGCCATTGTTCGTCACTGGACACTTAGGATGAGTACCCAAATAATATTTATAGAATGAATAAAACACTCCTTATAATAAATACTCAGATAATTTTAAGATAATTGTTTATTAAACCTTGTGCTTCCTCTTTTTCTGGATAAATAATCCAAATACCTGAAATCTTTCAAAGAATTTTTTTCACTAACAAGTCCCTTGCTTTTTAAACTTTTCCTGGAATGACTTAATTCTTTTCTTTTATTCATTTACCCTAGTCAGTGAGAAAGCAATGAGAAAAGAGATTCCAATGTTGTATCATTTTTCCCTCTTTCTTCAAGCCTGGTGCTTATTCTGAACCCAGTGTTCTAGGGAAACATCACAACCACCTGTCATAAATACAGCAACACACACTGTCACTTGCATGTATTATTAGGATAACTAATAATACAATGGAATTAGATTTACCTGTCAATTTTCTTCTGGAAAACAATTATTTGCCTACTTACCCAGGCAGATTTCTTATTAACAAGTATGTACTTTATCTAATAAAACATTATAAACTTGCTATACAAAAAAAAGTGTAAACCCAGAAATCATCTGAGAGTAAAACATCAGATAGCTTGTTTCCTTGCTTTTACTAGTGGCGCCTTTTATCTGACAGATTGCAGTTATAGCTGAAGAAAATATTTTTTGAACAACTTCAAGTTTTCAATCTGGCATAAACCAGTGTCAGTAGGTCAAGGCACAACAAACAGCATGAAACCAGGTAAACCCCAACATTCCCCAAACAAACAACAATGTGTAGACTCACAATTGACAACAAATAAATCAGGTGAATGTCAATACAAAAAAATCATGGCTCCCTGCCGTGACAGATCATCTAGTATGGTTGCTCTGGGACAAGAGGTATATAATCTGCTCCTCTTATCCCTAATGTTCATTTCACACTGCAGAATCTCTTAGAAAGCACTTGACAAAATTATCTAGCTGCAACCTTCAACTCCATTATCTAGAAGAGTAATGAATTTGTCAAAAGGCTTTGTGGTATATGGTTTTCCAAATACTGTGTTTCCTAAGAAATTAATCATGCCAAAAATAGGGGTAGGCAGTCAGTTCACAAGCAGTGGCAAGTCAACAAAGGAAAATAAAATCAAAGAATAGATGTTTTACCTCCTATTCAAATATTGTTAATAAATACTTGGTATGCAAAAGGAGCTAATTAAAGAGTAGATATGAAGAAATACCCCTTCTAGCTTATGGGCAGATGGCATCCTGCAGCTATTAACTCCAATTTATAGCCATAATCTTTAAAATCTCTAAAGTTCAGAGCAAATTTCATTTTCTTGCCATTCATTCAAAGTGAGGTTCTTCCTTTTAAAATCAACCATGCAACATTAGAATTATAATTGCGTATTGCACAAGAACATATCTAGATTTTACTCCTATCCATAATCTCACACTTATCTGGATTTGTCATATAAAATTTCTTGATAATTGTTTTCTTTTATTTATTTTTTATTAAACTTTTAATTTTCTTACATCATTGTTCACTTTTGCATAGTATTTGATTTCTCACCTCAAGTGAAACTCTTATGGGCCTCACTCCTGGGTTGTCTCACTGGCATGCCAATGTGTACCCTGGGACCATCCAATCACCTAAGCCCCACATTGGTCTATAGGAAAAAGGACCTTCAGTTTCATTTACAACTTGTTTACAAATAACCTTGTTATCTAATATCAGTGTAAACACAAACCAAGATTTTTTCAGTGAAAAGGCACAGATTAAATCAAGAAATAGAAACTCTACCATTCTATATTTGGATTAAAGATATCAGCATGAACCATGGTACATTTTCTTTAAAAAAAACTCTATTTTCTGTTTTTGTCCTCTAAAAAGACCTAGGAAATGATTAACACAGTAGTAAAATGTGCTCAGGTACCCAAGTTATGGTTTTTTGATGATATTTGCCATTAAAAAGCAATTGGGTTTCCAGAAGAAATGAATTCTTCCAATTCTGAATCATGAACTAGACAAAATAGATTTGGAACTTGTCGTGACAGAGCAGAAAGCAAAGACTGATAGGGTTATGTCGAAAGATAAAGGGACTCATACTGGTCAAAGCAATGTTATTTGAACAACAAAATAATCATGATATTGAAGCAAAATATATCAAGTATATTAAAAAACAAAAAGTTCAAAACAATGCCAAAATAATCAATAGTTATACTACATTTTGTAGAGATTTCTATGATATACTCACCACATGCTTAAGTAAATACCATGTTCAATGCAAAAAAGTGTCCTGTTTGTATATTATTCATAAACAAACTAGTAATCACCACAGAACTGCCTTTAACAAAGATTCTAACAAATATTGCTTTTTTAAAAATAGTCACTTTTTTCCTAAGATTTTGATCATTTCCTAGGAAATCTTTGGTTAAGATGAGAAATCACTGATATTGGAACAGTTCATTTTACTTGCTCTCTCATACAACTGGGAAAGTAACTTTTTAATGTTATAAAATTAAAAACTGACAAACGTGATAGACTCCTTGTATGACTGTCTGGTGCATCTGTTATGCAGAGGGACTTTGGAAAATTTTTAATATTCTTCATCATGTTTCCTTCTTTCTTCCAAAGAGCTGAATGTTATGGTTACAGGGTACTGGTTAAGCAAGTAGTATTTAGTGGTTCCAGATTGTCTTTGGTAAACTCTTACATGCAAAAAGTCATCACTGTGACGTATTTTAATGAAGAGGAATGCGTTGTTTATTCTCTTTTCAAGTCAGTTTGGGAGATAACATCATTCTCCTCTTTCAAAAGACTGTTTCTTCAGAGTGCTCACTGTTGTAGGAGATTAAACAGACACAGTATATAGGCAGTAAGATGTCTATTAGAAGTTTCTTCCCCTCTACTAGTTGACTACAAGTTAATAACTACTTTCACACTAGATTTATGAGCATTTACACTGTTTTCAGGAGATATGAATTGAGACTGGCTATAGGACTTCTCAAATAGCAAAGAGTAGAAGTTAAAAGGAGTTGTTAAAGCTCATACAAATGAAAATCTGACATATATTTAATATAAGTGGAGGTACGATTTCTCCACTACTCAGAATCTATTTAATACATAGATTTTGCATAGACACACACAGGATTCACTTGCATTGTTGTAGACCTCTGAAGATGCACTAAGTTAAATCATCAGGTTATGCTCATAAAATTAAGAAAAACTGCCAGTGGAGATCATTGAAGACTAAAACAAAATCTCTGACTCCTATAATGGTCCCTTCACTAGTTGACGAGGTGCAAGAGATTTTTATGCTGGGGTAATACTTTTTTGGGTACAGTTATAATCTCCAGAATTTCCTTGCTACAAGGCACTATGTGAGACAGAAATTGTATAACAAGCATTCATGGGTTTACTGCATTTCCTTTGTAGAGAGCAGGTATTGAAAGAATGTGGTTCATCCCCAGCCTGGTTATCCTAAAATCTTCTTAAGGGCAGTAAACATTAATGACCCTGTTTCTTATATATACTTATTTCTTTACACAAATAAGTAGAGGTTTGGGATGACTTGATCCACTAAAAAAAAAAAAAAAAAAAAAAAAAAAAAAAAAAAAAAAAAAAAAAAAAAAAAAAAAAAAAAAAAAAAAAAAAAAAAAAAAAAAAAAAAAAGGTATAACGCAGTTATGTTCTGCATCAACCCTGGAGAAGTCATGAATATTTCAAGTACATCCACTTTATTTTCATGAAATCTGAGGCAGCCCACAGAAAGGATGTGAGTTAAAAAGTCCATCATTTTGAATATAGCAACATTCTTAAAAATCTTAACAAAAATAAAGCTAGATCAATAACTTCTATCCATGGGCAAATTGGGTATAAAAGACATCTTTATATATCATTGTTCACTATCCAAAAGCAAAAATCATATTTTATCAGAAGACAAAAGTCATCATAGGTCCTAAGGTATGAGAAAAAATTCACCTGCAACCATATTTAGGAGACATGGGCTAATATGGGAGGTGGGGGGATTCCTAAACAGTCTAGGAGAGGTACAAAACAGGACTCATAAGATGAAGTTATGGACATACCCTTGAGGTTCTGGCTTCAATTTTTGTGAAAGAACCATCTGGTCTCCTTCTGGCTCCCTGCACTTAAGATTCCATCCATGTTGCTGCAAGTGGCATGAATTTACCTTTTTTGAAGCTGAGCAGTATTCCATTATATGTATATACCACATCTTCTTGATCCACTCATGTGTTCTGGGCATCTAGGTTGTTTTCCTATCTTGACTACTATAAACAGTGCTGCAGTAAACATAGACTTTCAGTCTTTTTTTGAATTAGTGTTTTTGCATCCTTTAGTCGATACCTCAGAGTGGCATTGGTGGGTTATGTGGTAGATGCATTTTTCGTCTGTTATTGCCATACATCTTTCCAGAAGGGTTGAACCAGTCTACATTCTCACCAATAGTCTTCGACTATTTCTTTTTTCTCTGCACTTTCACCAACACATAACTGATTTTTGTTTGTTTTTCTTTTTGGTATAGGCCATTCTCACAGGTATGAGATGGTATATCATTGCAGTTTTGATTTGCATTTCCCTGATAAGTGATGAATATTTTGCTTTACAAAGGGGGGGAAATGTAAAAGCATTACAATGTATCTAGAAACTATGCTTTAAAACTATATAGTTAACACTAAATAAAATAAAATAAAATAAAAGTGACACCTCACAAAACTACCAAGAGTCTAAACAAAAAGAAGTAAATTGGAATAGCATTCCACACATCCTCCCCTCAAAGGTAAGATAACTTAATTTTAAATTGTACTTTGAAAAAGAAAAATATTTTAACATATTGCGATTAACCACAACTTTTATATGCACCTACTTTTACAACATGATGACTTTAAGGCTACATTTTACCAGGTAATTAATAGAAATATGCTATATGCAATAATATCATTGGCATTAGTATAAGAATTCATATTCTTTTAGCTAGCATAATTAAAATACCATGGCAACCTTCATTTCAAGAAACAAAATTGTAAACCATGTGGCTAATCTGTAGGAAAAATAAAATATAAAGAGAAGGATATCAGAAAAAAAATACTGCCAAGCTGCATGATTCATAGCAGTGAATCATTGAGCAATGTTGCTGAAAATGAGGTAAAAGTGAAGTTTTCTTGCAACATCCCCTTCCCTGAAAAGTGATTTTTATCTTTTTTCTATCAATTTTCAGTGTATTCTGACTTCAAATGAAATAAAGTTATATGTTTCATATTAAGAGAGCAATGCTTTATGCTTTAGGCAACGGACGTTTGTGTTTTATCCAGTTGCCTTAAGTCTACTTGAGCCAAAATAATTTACCTGTTTCATTTCAGACATTCACTGCAACCCTCTGTTGTAGCAGGATATTATTCAGATTCTTTTGATCCAAAAGAGATAAGTTCAGTGAAAATCAGAATTTGTCTCTATGACATTCCTTTCATTTTCTCTCACTTCAGTTTTAGAAAAATTATAAAACTTTAATGCAGTTTATATAACTTTTGATTTTAAAAGTATTTTTAAACTCTTAATTATTAGACTATTGCAAAAGTGGGAATACTTGAATATATTCCATATACATATATATGCAAACATGTACATACATGTATGAATTTATAATGTTCATATAATTCATATAATGATGGCCTAAGGCAACTAACCTTGGTTAGACTCACAGGGCTTAAAGAGGCATACAAGTTCAGTGGATTCTGCTACATCAATATTTTAAAAGACTTATCACTGAGGCAAGTGCTTGAGAAGTATGCACCACTGATAAAAATTCTTACTTAACCTGAAGGCTTCACTTCTAGGGAGAAGAGGGATGAACAATCTTTCTGTGGGAAAGATTGTTGTCAAAGGTAATTTTATTTTTTCTTTTAATCTCAGACCTACTCAGGTCTACCTACACAGAAAACCTGCTCCACTAAAATCAGAAAAATAATTCAGTGTTATCAAACATCTAGTAGTGGTTCCAAATCTCTGACAGTTAAGAGGGTATCTACAAAACTGTCAATTCTGGCATCCCTTGGATCATCCAAAGTTTCCCCTTAGTTTTCCCCTCTTGTCTCAGATACCAATATGCTCTCTCCTTTGGTTCCAGGATCAGTTCTCAAGTTCCAGGCATCTAGTCCCACTGGTTATGTTATCTACCACCGATAACAATAGTGCCTTTCAACAATGATCATTAAGAAGAAATGTCACTTCCCAAAATTCCCATTTAATTTTAACTTTTCTCCAGTCTTTTCCTTGAGTGTGGTCTCTGTCTCTCTCTCTGTTTCTCTATCTCTCTGTCTCTGTCTGTCTGTCTGTCTCTCCTTTCCCTCTTTCTTTCCTCCCCCTTCAGAGTAGTGTGGAGAATCCCCAAAGTACCATCTCTCAGGAATAACATCATCTGAGGGT
Organism: Uropsilus gracilis; assembly: GCA_004024945.1. Lineage (NCBI taxonomy): Eukaryota > Metazoa > Chordata > Mammalia > Eulipotyphla > Talpidae > Uropsilus > Uropsilus gracilis. Next base: position 25,093 of record PVHY01010884.1, read on the forward strand.
TCTTGTAGCAGCGCTGGTCAGCAGGTCAACAGCTGCTGCCGCCCTCATAATTTCCAGCAGAGGCTGGTGATTTCCCCCTTCCCCCAGCTCTTCTTGGGAAGTCAGACCTTCAGCATCTGTGTGGCTGCAGTAGCTCTGGCCAACACAGGGTTCTGTGTACGTGCCCAGCCAGTTCAACTGTCTCCTCAGTTGACTCAAGTACCATATATCAAGACTAATTTACTGGGAACTCACATGCAGTATCTCTTCTAGAAAAAAAAGATATTTTAACAGGTGTGTGATCAGAGAGTTGAGCTGTACTATGAAAATTCCCAAAATTTCCAGAAAATTTTCAGTGACAACAAAGGAGAGAAGATGTGTGATCTCCATGGTTTTACAGCTTAACATGAGGTTGCACAGTGAAGGGAATTTTGCAAGCACAAATTTCTTGGTCCCATATTTTAGCCTAAAATATTCATGGGATTTTTGAAATTTACTTCATAATACATTTATGGAATTAAGGGAGACTCAAGAGAAAAGACTCAACAGTAACTAGGCAACAAGAAGTTTACTTAGGGTAAGAACTCAAGGAACTAACATTTCCAAAACACATTTATTAGATTTTTTTCACAAGTCTCAGATATTTTGAACCATTATCAGGTGCTAATTAGAAATTATTAATTTGAAATGAATTTTTGTCCTGGTACCTGTAGCAGAAAGATATGCTATATTAATTACAAGACTCACATGCCTTGGGGTACCTGTGCCCTAGTAAAGATGTGTCACACAAACTGAAGGTCCCTCCAGCTCTCTTTATCTCCTAAAGTAGGACTCAGATCCTTTCAGGTTCTTACCTGTCTTAGGTCTCAGGGGTAGCCTTTTCACCTTAAAATTATTCACTTTGTTTTCATCTGGATCAAGTAACTAAGGAGCTTGAGTGACACAAAAGTAGATATCTTATCTCTTCGTAGAATTCTGCAGTATCTGCACAAATCGAGTTTCAAGAACATATCTGGTCACTCCCCAGGCTACATACTAATGGAGCAACTGATTTATATCTGAATGAGGTGGATAATAAAATGATCTTCCTCTTTAAGGTCATCTTGCTTCTTTACTTGGCCAACAATTTTTTCACAGACTCATTTTAAGACTAGCCTCTGCATCAGTAACAGAGGTATCTACAAAGGATTATCAGTTCAAAAAGCCTGAGTGAGTCTATGGTAAGATTTTGGCTGAACCTATGTCACTACTGAAAATCTTACATCAAGGTCAATCTCGGAAAAATCAATTTTAAATTTTATTTAAATATATCATCTCTAAGGAAGAATTTGGTATACTTCATCCAAAATATGGAAGCTTTATGTTTTCACTTTGAATTAGTTGCCAAACATTTTGAACTCAATTCAGTGTCCAAATGAGGTAATGTTTATTTCAGTGATATATCTATTTGAATACAGCCCCTTGCTTCAGTAGTTAAGCCCTGCTGCATATTAGAATCTTCTGTTTAAAAGATATTGGGTGTCTTGAACAGAGTCTAGCTCTGACTCAGGGTGAGAAACAGATATGACAATATTTGAGATGCTCTCCAAAATGACTTAGATGTAGGGGGAGAGCTGAGAACCATAGATGAATGTTGTAAATTTGAGATTTTGTTTGTTTTAATTACATCAACTTAACACTGGACATACCTACCTCTAATCAGGCTTTCACAATCCGGTGCTGGTGCTCAGTCTAAAGCCCAAATCCAAGAAACCATTGTCTCTGAGGATGATACTAAGGCACTGATCATTTTTAAGGATCCTCAGATGATTTCACCGCACAGACAAGGTTGAAAAAATATTGACCTGTACCTCCCTCACACATATACAGATCTAAAAAGCAGGCATTGCTCATGGACCAAACAAGATAATGTTTTAAAGGCTGGGCACGGTGGCTCACGCCTGTAAGCTTCACCCTATGAAGCCGCCGGGGCTAGGGATCATGGTTCGAGTCCCTCCTGGGGCCCGTAGCGAGACCTAGTTCCAAAAAAATAGCTAGGTGTGGCGGCGCGCACCTGTAATAATCCCAGCTACCTGGGAAGCTGAGGCTGGGGATTGCTTGAGTCTGTGGTACTCCAGGCAACGAGAGCCTGTGGTTTCATGGGCAAAAACAGCGAGACCTAGTCTCAAAAAAAACAAAAAACAAAAAACAAAAAAACGAACAACAACAAAAAACAAACAAACAAAGTAATGTTTTATTTCCAACCTAAGATTTTTGTGGGCTTTTCTTTAGCTGTCCAGCATCTGTATCATGTTTTCCAACACCCTCAGTTCGTCCCAGTCTCAGTTAGAATTCAGCTCACTCTGATCTCTTTCATTCTCAGTGAGTTTATTCCAAAACCACAAAAACTGTATTCCTCAGGTCTGCCAGAGTCTGACTAGGTAAGTGCAAGATCAGCACATACAAAGCACCCCTGCTTATTCTAATAAATGAAAAATGAGATATCATGCCCTGTTTCACTCCCCAAATTTTTTCCACTTTATTCCCATGTTATAATCACTTCTGATAACATCTGGTAGGAATTCCTGGACATGTCATCTAGCAAATGAGCAAAACTTTATGTTGTACATCTTTAATTTACAGAGTGCTGTATGTCCTATCACAAGAAAACTTAAATAAAAAAATAAAAATCAGTCTTATTTCAAAGTATTCTCATTTGTTCCTCTAAAATTATTTTTAAAGGATTTGATCTGATATTTATAAAAATGTTTTTTATTTCCCCCTTCTCTGTATTATACTCAACTATTCCCATAGCTTCAATTTTTACTGTTGAGTTACACTATTATTTTATCTTGTCACGTATAAAACAAAGACATTAGAAAATGCAATGGAAAACAAATAAGATATTAGAATAATATAATAATGTACAGCACTGTCTTAGCAAAAGCAGATATTTAAACTCCTATGAGTAAGTTTCATTTGGGAGTAAAAAAAGAATTGTAACCCAAAATCTGCATTTTATACAAAAAAAATTTGCTGAAATTCAGAGTATTGGAAGATAGCATCAAAACAGAAACTGAGTTAGAAAATACCAATTGTCTAATTAAATCTGCTTCCTCATTCTGAGTAGATGGGTTAAATCTTGCATATTAGGTTAAAAAATTTCTTGTATGACTGAGTAAAAAGAAGGGGAGACCTCACATTTATCATAAGACCTCACATTTCTCATAAAGTTAAAAAAATGGAAAATTAAACAACTCTCTTCTGCGGTGTGTGAGACAACAATGCTATCTGACCTAATTTCTTAGGGATTGGAAAGCAAAATGTCTTAAGAAATTCACATACGAACTATCCATGAAACAGATGTGCATGTTCAACTCAATTAAATCTCCCAATCAGAAATTACTAAGGACAGACTCATATGACAGACTCATATGGATTATTTTATGAAAACTGTCACTGAACATTAATGAATTCCTATAAACTGCAATACAGTATGCTCCTCCTCCCACAAAAAAAGTTTTTTTCAATTATTCTTGAAAAGGAAGAAAACATTTCATTGCAGAAGACTGGGAAGAAAAGGATAAAAAATATCCATTTGCTTTGGTGATGTTATGAATCTCATAAATGGATTGTGCATTTGACAATGCAGTTACTTTTAAATCATTTTCTAGCCAAACTAATTTTTTTCTACCACAAGCTACCTTCCTGATGCCTGTTTCAGGTCACTAGATTTGGATTAATTCAAAGCTCCAAAACAAAGATTATTAAAAAATTACTGTTATTTAATAGCTTTGATTTCTACTCTTATACTAAGTTTTCAGCATTGGCACTGGAATCACAGGTTAATATTATTTCCATCAAATTCATCAGTGGGTAGCACAAACTAGATGAGGCATAATTGGAGACAAATGTGTTGTCAAAATACCAATTTTAAATCTACAGAAGCAGTAAAGGTACCATTAAAATTCCGGATTCCACTGTCAGTATTTATCCCTCCTAGTATCAGCGGACCGGTCTTATCTGGCCTGGAGGAAAGAGAAAGCAGGCTAAATGTAGGGTTCCTCCTTATCTCATCTCCACACAAGCAATTCTAGGTACATTATCTGGCTCTTCCTCTGGATTCTTCCAAAGATAGTCCTGAGCCCATTAACTTTATTCCTCAATTCCTCCAGAGATTTGGTCAAAACTACACTCTAGAACACTGCTGAGAGACCTCGTATCCTTCAAAAAATCCAGTTACTGGAAACCAAAAGCCTTGACATTCAAAACTGTTTTCTTTAAAGAAGAAATACAGATGATCTCATCTATATGCAGGATATCAGGAAAACAAACAAATAAAAGGACAATTAAAACTTAAAACTAACAAACTGTCAGCAGAACTGAAGCAGAAAGTGGGGGGCGGGGGTAAAGAAGGGGGAGGGATGGGCAAAGAGATTGAGATGATGGTTCATGGGTAAGAGAACCTTAGGTATACAATGATGTAAAATATTTGTGTGTGTGCAATCAATTTAAAAATTATAAAATAAACTGTTTTCTTGCTTCATTCAATTAACTATTTTACATTACACTGAAATGATGAGTCCAGCTACAATACTTAAAATGAACCCCAAGACAATGGGTACTTCTGTTCGAAAAAGAAGAGACTTGTGTGCAAAGGAGAGTAAGATCTTATACTAGTGCATGAACCTGATATATCCCACTTCCAAAAGCAATTTATTTTATTTTATGATGACTTAAAATCTAAGTCAGAAATATTTATAACAAATAAGTATATTGGATAGTACAACAATTACAGGGGAAAAAACACTATGCTAATACTTAAACAAAATTGAAAGTCTATGCACTTGTTAATGCTTGTGATGAATGTAATGTAGCCAAATAGGGAGTGTTAACAAAAGGAAATTTGTACAGATTCAGATAGGTATCAGCACTCTCTGTTTGCTACATTCCCATTGGAAGAAATAATTATTTTGATTGCTCTCCAAAAGGTATCACTTCTGCACTACGTATTCTTTAACTCTCAAATTTTTAACTCTTAGTTTTCTTAACTCTTAAATAGTTTTTAACACTTAAACACAACCTGAATTAACTATGTTGAAGTTAGTAGACCAGTTTTGCTTTCTAATATTCCATAGTGACTGTTAAAATGGAAACAGCTGTGATTAACAAAAACTGTTCCCATTTTGAACTGCCATTATATGTAAGGCAGTTTGGGAAAAGCTAAGGTAAAACAGGAAGATGGAGTTTACAGTTTGAGAGAAATAACAGCTGCTGGATATCTTGAGAAGGGAACTGAGGATAAAATACAAACTTCTGTTGAGCATGCATGCAAGCAGAAGAGATAAACCACTCACTTCATCTTCAAGTAAACTTTGGAACTGTGGTTCCTCTACTACTCTGTTAAATATTTAAATTTACCTTTAATAGCAGTCAAGACTAGAAATCAAAAGTTAAGGTCTTCCAGTGTATTGCAAAAAAGACATTAATGCTTACTTCCAAAAGTAATTTTGTTAATTAATTACTCTAGTAAGACCCAGGTCTGGTAGAAAATTCCTTGAAAATAAATATTACATAAATCAAAGCATTTAATTATTTTAAGCAAGTTATAGAAGTATTTTGATGGGGCAAACATTATAAAATTGTATGAGGTTCTATGTGGTTTTGAAGGGGATTAAGTTGATTTGCTTAATTTTTTGCTATTAATAAAGTATTTGCATGTATTTAGATAAGATTTGGAGTACACATAATATATAGTATGGAACTCTCAATTTTTATTAAACTGGAAAAAGAAATGAAGCAGTTGTTATTAAACACTTTTGAAATATGTTTATTAGTCTACTTTTGTATTTAATTTTTTCATTTTTCATTCATCCTTGAAAGTCTCCAATCTAAAAGAGGGAAAGGAAGGAAAGCAAAACAAAGAAAGTGGACTGGATGACTAGTGGATCAGTTGGTATCATCAGTTGCATGTAACTCATGCCAGCTAATTAAACAACAAAAAAGAGAATTTGTTGGCAGCAAATGGTAAACAAAATTTTGAATTCATAACTTGGAAAAACCAGAAATGAGGACAGACATGAATGCTCTCATCCTTCCAGGTGGAATAAACCGGTTTCAATGATTTCCTTCTTTCCATCATTGTGTCACGCATAGAGACAGCAGAAATAAAGATTGAAAAAGTTCACAGGTCAGTGTCTATTCCTTGGTTAAAGTGGATCCTGGTGGATCATCACACACAGGCATGTTCTTATTGGGAGAATGGAGAAATGGGAGTAGAAAATGGTACAAAAAGTCAAGGAATAAGTAAATAACAAAAGCCCTGAACATTGAACACATTCACTTAATTAAAACACACTTTTTTGAAGCTTATACTTGTTTGAGAGGGGCAAAGATGGGGAAGGGGTTAATGATGACTGAAGTTAGTGATACATCTCAGGAAACAAATCAGTTAGCTATTTTTTATTCAGAATAACTTCTGAATAATAAGTTGAAGATCTACCTTCTCATTGAACATTCTGTCTTAAAGTTGATTTCTATATTCAGATTAATTCAGAGTAATTTTTAAAATAAATTGGAGTTATAAATTGTGATTTAAGGAAATACACTTGTATTTTATTTGTTCAAATACAATAATTTTGAGGTTATTAATTTTTAGTGAAATTTTTTCTTATATTACTGTAGTCTCTGTAGTTCTCCCATGACAATATCACCCATGAATCATCAACATATTCCTTGATGTTCATTTCTCCCATTTGCCCCTCCCATTCCCCTCCTTTGCTATATGTCTCGTTTTTATCATCAGCTAGTTAGTTTTGACTATTTCTTATACTTTTGTTTATTTATATATCAGGTATAAGTGAGACCATCTGGTATTTGTCTTTTTCCTTCTAATTTCAGCTACCATAATTCCTTCCAACTCACCCATGTTGCCACACATGGCATGAGTTTGTCCTTTTTGGTCACTGAGTAATATTCCTTTGTATAAATATACCATAACTCTTTGATCTTTTCTTCTCTTTGTGGGCATTTGGATTGTTTCCATATCTGCTAAATAGTGCTATAATAAACATAGTAATGTCAGTTTCCTTTCAAATTAGTGTTTCTGTGTCCTCTGGGTAGATTCCCAGGAAGGAAATTGCTGAATCATAAGGTAGATCCATACTTAGTGGTCTGGGGAATCTCTACACAACTTTGCACGATGGCTGGGCCAATTTTCATTCTCAACAGTAGGGTAAAAGGGTTTCTTTTTCTCCATAAACTATTTGTTGTTTCCTGTTTTTAAAATACAGATCATTCTTCTTGATTGAGGTAGTATCTTATTCTGGTTTTGATTTGCATTTCCCTAATAACTAATGATGCCGAACATTTTTTTAATATACCTAGTGGCCATTTGTCTTTCTTATTTAGAGAAGTGTCTTTTTAGCTCTTTTGTCCAGTTTTTTGACTTGGTTTTTTGCTTTGTTTTAGTTAAGTTGTGTAAGTTCTTTAGAGATATTTTGTATCAGCCCCCTATCTGTTATATGGTATACAAATATTTTCTCCTATTCAATAAGACCCTTCTTTCTTTTAATTATTGTCTCTTTTGCTGTGAAATCAACAATTGAAATAAATGCTAGCAAATTTTAAGTACTCTGCCACATATAATTTTATCAATATATCATTTAGTAATATTCAAGTAAATAATAGTATATATATTTAGTTTTATACTCTAAAAAAAGGATTACCACCGCTTATTCTTTTATTTAGATATCATGCAATAGTAAGTTTTAATTCAACCTGAATGAAACTATCATGCAATCAGAAAATGTAGGATCCAAATTAAAAAGATTTTATGTCTTCTTAAAATTAGAAAAATTATACCAAGATTACAATAAAGCTTGTAACAGACTTTTAAAATTTTTACAAGTACCAAATAATTTTTTCTTTGCAAAAGTTTAGCTTCAAATACTTGAATCTTAGAAAGAAAACTCCATGAACTGAACAACAACAACAACAACAAAAACAATAAGGCATGAAATAAAATGGGAAATTAGCTCGAAGGATCTTATATAACTAATGTCAAATAGGAATAATTTCAATAAAAGATGTCTGGATGTGTCAGGCAAGCTAAAGGAACAGCAAGTGTAAGCGACTGTCTAGTTATTACTCTACTGCTTCTACTTCCTAGTTATATGACTTAATCACTCTGGGTCTTGCTTTACTTAACAGAAAAAAATGGGAATCCAATAAGAACCTACCCTATAAGTTACCTTTTAAGAAAATGTAAAGTATATTTTTGTAAATGCCTATCACAAGGTATTAATAGTTATTTGAATTACTAATGTGTCACCATATAAAGGTCTACAGTCTAAATTTTAAAAAATGAAAAAATGACATCACTCCAGGAGTGAGATGATTATATCCCAAACTACAAAAATGCATTCCTTATAGCTAGTCAACTGTTGTAATTGAGGTTATATAGTAAAATAGTTTAAGTACACCAAAACATTAATGTAAACTTCCTATCCAGTTCTCCTAATCTTGAACCTAGCAGATGGTGCTAAATAAACAATGGTGGCAGTGATAGACCTTTCTCTGGATAAGCATGACTATTTCCATTCAATTATCTAACCATGGTTACATGAATTGCTTCCTGATGGGAATCAAAACCTCCACACACATCTCCTTCCTACTCATTTTATCCAAGCTCAGCAACTGTGCTTCTCTGACAATGAAATCTGTCTCCATTCTCATTCCTAATTGTTATCTCTTTGAAAATGTCCAGCTTCAAAGGCACTGCAAAGAGAAGCCCTAATTCTATATACTCTATTCAAAAGCAGGACCACACATGAGTTCTCTGCCTTGGTGGGCAGCTATTTAGTAACAGGATGTCAGCTATTAGTTGAACCCTACCCTGCAGACTCAGTCTACCCACTAGGGGCTCTGGTCCAGTGCCTCGGGGCAGTGAGCTTATCATAGGCCTGAAAAAATGTTTAAGATATGAAGAATTTGAATAACAAAATACAAAAAAATGTGAAGAATTTTAAATATAAAGTACAGCAAGAAAACTCAAGTTGAGGTAATAAAGATTTCAATAAATGCCTATTTCAATTTAATTTCTATTTTTAACTAATTGCTCAAATATATTGATAAGTATAAAATTTTATTTGAGTTGCAAAAAAGTGCTGATTAGATTTTTGACTTCACTGGTTTATATAACTTTCTAACAATTTGCAATGGTTGACAAGAAATAGTAGCCAAATAGAAATTAAATGTTATGCTAATCAAGTATTTTTAACTCTTTTAAAAAAATTATGAGAAAATAATCATTTGATGTAGATATGGGTGTGCTGAAATACATTTGTGATGATATGAAAAGGTGATACCAAAGTGAAATGCTATGAACCACAAAGATCTGTTCATCAAGGCTTGGGGCTCCAGAACACAAGTAAAACAGGCGTGCCCCTACCCCTACACTGCCAGCAAGTCTTAAAAAGGAAAAACAATCAGATGGATGGAAACATGAAAGTATTCGTGACAGAGGTCAGTACAGATTCAGCATATAAGCACCAGGTACATGCACATGCAGACATACAAGCACATGTGCATTCACACGTACTCACACTAGTGGGTGATGGTTACAGAAAGAATTTTCCTTTTATAACAACTAACTGACTTTTGAATTCCACTTTTTAAAAAGATATTTGGAATTTCAATCTAATCTGGAAATAATAAATTGACATTAATATAAATGTGAGTCAAGTATGATCAAAAAGCTTAAAAGGCAGAATAGCCACTCTCCATGTTTGTATCTCACCCCATAATACATGACTGATGACCCCTGAAGGACACCTTTCTAGGATATTCATACAGTTCACCCTAAAAAGTTCAAAATAGGCCTCACATGCCACTTTAGCACATGGATTATTTCAGGCTGAAATTAATTGATCACTGAAGACTCAAGAAACTTATCACTTTCTTATAATTACCTAGAAGTACAAAAAAAATGGCATATTACCCAGAATTAGGATTTACCAGAAATAACCTTTTGTATTGGAGAAATCTAACTATATGGTAGGAGAGACATCTAACTAAAAGGCATCTGCTCTCTGTCATGTGTATCACCCTCAATTTGTCTTGTGAGACTCTCTTCTCTTTTTGAAGTCTCAGGTCCCTATTCCACTTCTTATCTCAGGATATATATCCCCATTTTGTCTGTCTTTTGAAATCACATGTCTACACAGAGTGGTAATATATACATAATTAACTTTTTCTTCTACTATTCTATGTGATGTTCACTTGATTATTCAACTAACCTAAGAAGAGCCCAGGTGGACAGAGGGAAATTTCCTCTCCTCCCCCTGAATTTTATGCTTTTGACAATTATATTCATTAAGTACCTATTATTTGAGGAAAGTCTATTCGAGATACTAGAAATATCCACTTGGCACTCTCCTGTAATTCTAAGGACATTCCTGGACTGCAAAGAAGCAGTCAAAGGAAGATGTCTTCAAGCATCTTCGGAGATAAAAAGATGATCAGGACTGAAAGACTAAAAATTTTTAGGCAATATAAAAAAGGACTTTGGACAATGTTAAAAAAGGTTTTGGATAATGTTATAGTAATCTTACATGTTTCTTTTGTAGTAATTAGAATATCACTTTGTTAAAAATAAACTAGTCTACACTCCAAGAGTCTTGCTTTAACTTGAAATTTTGGTTGAGAAGGCTGGGGATGGTGAAAACAACCCACAAAAGTTTAAAAGAGGGTAAATTGAGGTAAACTAGTAAAGTTCAAACTGTGTTTCTAAGTTTTTCTTTTTAGGTCTAAAAGAGGAGAAAAAGCTGAAAAAAGCTGGTAGCTGATTTTTGCATACCAATAGCAGGTAAACAGAAGAGCTGAGAAAAACTGGTAGCTAATTGTTTGCATACCAATAGTAGGTAAACAGCGAAAATGCTAATTAATTGCTTGTAGCCTGCTTCCTAGGGAGAAGCAGGCATAGGTGTGTCAAGTTCAAGTCAAAAAGTCTTTTTTTTCTTTTCGCCCAATTTCAATATTCCAATATTAATGTTTTAATTGTAAATAATTCTCAACCATTTGTATTAGCTATACCAGATATCGGAATACTTTTTATTACTACTCTCAGTTCCAGGAATGACAACTGTTAGGTCAGAAGGGGAATAACAGGTTTTTTAACTAAGAGGAAGGGGTGGGGGTGTAAATATTTCCAGCCCCAGGGTCTGAGCCAGCTGAATGTTAAATATGCCTAAGAATGAAGAAATATGGAGGGAAGGATTTCACTGCAAAGAAAATATAGTGAGAAAGTCAGAGAAAAATGGAAGAAAAGAAACAAGGAAAAGGAAAGAGGAGGAGAATAAGAAAAGGCACAAGATAGATATGCAGATATTAGAAAATTCCTGAGAACTCAGTGACTTTAAAGCTTATACTCCTCACCTTCTTCACTTCTCCCCCTCCACTGCTAATAATGCATATTGAAACCAGTCTTAAAAAGTAGTAAATCTATATCCCTCTCTAGTTCTAGCAGATGGTGGTGTGAGAAAAAGTAAGATAATAGGCAAATAAGTGGATTGAATTCCTGGTCAAAATTAAATTTCTTTGACCATCTCTTTCAATTAACTTAAAAATAAAAGTATTTATCATCTGGTGAGTACCATTTGATAATATTATGACAGATCTTTGAGTCCAACAATCATTATGGATAATGTGGTTAGTGTGATTTTATAGAGTGAAGAAGCTTGGTACTCATAAAGCAAATGCATTGCCAAGTCAGAACAGTAGGAACATTAATCCCCTGAATAAATTATTACTCAGTTCAGAATTCTAGATGTAAAAGAATGAATGAGATATTTACTGTATTTGACTTGGAAAGAAGTAACTGAAAATCAACAACTGGTAAGAGAAAGGGAGATTCTATTGGCTTTCCTTTTCATGGTCCAGTGTTGTTTTGACCAGTAAAAAGACAAGTTTTTAATAATGTAATGGTAATTAGCTTTCTAAAAGAAGATTAAGATTAGCCAGAGAGGATGTTATTTAGGGCAAAATAACTATATCTGCAAGACAACAGATGGAAAGCACACCAGCAAACCCAGTCAAAACTAATTATTTAGTAGGCAAAACATCAAAACTGAGTTTTGAGATGAGTGTGCTTTTGTGCTTGAGTCACTAAGTCCAGAAGGATTCTCAAGTTACTATTGGCAGATATATGCATCCCAGGAACGCTCACCATGTTGTGTCTTGTCATTACAATGCTTCTTTCAAAGAATTGAGGTTTGACGAGCACATTACAAAACTATCCAAAGAAATGCTTCCCTTCCAGGGACTAGACTCTTGAAGCCAACTGTTAACACTGCCCTTTGTCAGTGACTCATTACATATTAGCAAAAGAAAGCTTCTTACACAGACTAGGTTCTAAAGGAACTTCTAAAGGGAACACTGAGTGCTTTGTTGCAGCTTCCTCACAAATTATTAATGCAAGCTGCTCAACTAAGGGAAAGGGGTCGTCATTCCCTGTCCCCAGCAATTTATCCTTTTTTGTAATAAACAATCATTTCCAATCTTTATTATATCAAGGAAGTAGTATAATCAAATTGCAATGAGACTAATGACTGATTCCTAATTAAATGTAAGAAGTCATCTAACAAAATGGTCTTTTTCTTAATTGTGTACACCTACCAAAATGCCTTGGGCCAAATTATTGTCAACAGCAGGGTACTCAAAGCCACAGAATATAGGACTTTGGCTCCAGATGAATATTTCTCTACTTAATAGAGCAAAGATACAAGAATGGCTTCTTAGACCAACTCTCTTTTTTATTGAGTATTTATTAGCACAGGGTAGCTTGACTCTTTCACTTGGTTTGTGATTTGTATTCATGGAACCTTGTTTCTAATTAAAAATTAACCCTAATTCTCATCATTATTCATGCTCTCAGAATTCTTCATCTTCTTGTTTCCTTCTCTACTGCTGCCAGAAACCACTAATTCCGCACACATTAAAAAAAAACTTTAATTGTTCATCACAGTCCTAAAAAACTTTTGCAGTCTTGACAGGGACACAGATGCATCTGAGTTGAAAACTGGTTGTTGTCATAAATTTTTCCTTGTGTTCAAATGTAGAAGAAAAGTAAAACAGTTCAGTTGACTTCCTCTAAATCACATGTTCTATCACTGCCCTTTCTTCCAATTTGTAGCCAATACAGTAACAGACATAAAATATTAAATAAGATCCCCAACCTTGGAATTATAGGGTTGTTGGAAGAGTACAAGACTTCTGCTTATCTGATATAATCGTGCAATTGTGACTTTCAGGTGTTTATCTGACACAATGACACAATTTGCCTTTATAAATGGTCATCAATTTAAAAAGTCACTTAAGGAAAAAGGAGAAGGGGTAGGATGAAAAAGAGGGAGAGAGACCTCAGTGGATGCTGGTGCAGGACTGTGGGTGCTGGTTGTTTTGATGTGGGAATGCTATAGTGACTACATCTAAATGGGAAGATCCCATTATGTGAAAACAATGGTGAGGTTGTGGCACAATGGTGCTTTAATTGTAATAAATTAATTAAGTTAATAAAAAATCATTTGATGTAGGCAATATGTGAGTGATATAGACATATATATTTGAATTTAATATTTTGTGTACTTAATTTCATTTAAGTATATCACAGTCATTTGAATTTTCTAATCTGTGTGTGCTGATGGATCTGTTCTGCATAACTTCCATAGATTTATCTATGCTTTTCAAGGTTATCCCTAAAATTATTTTAAGTGAAACTAGAACATACAAGTGTTTGCAAAGAACAAACAATACAGAAGCATAAATTTTATTTTTCTCCAGTGTTTTACAGCCATCTCACTGACCTTTAATTTGATATGATTTTTAAAGTCACTAGCTCCTGTCCTTCCAATATTCTAGAGTGATTTTCCATAGAAAATCTCTTTTCACATCTCCTTAGTTTAAATATTTAATTATCTAACTACAATAACAAGTCCATCTGGAATAAACAGTTTCAGGAACTTGCACAACTACCTCTTGCTAACACACAATTCAGCTGGTGGGAACAGACATCTGGGGTGTACAGAGAACGGCGACTCACCATCAATGCTTCCCTTGTCAAGAGCCACAACCTGCTTACAAAAGTACCAGAGAGAGGTAGCTGCCCCACAAAGTCATTATCATGGAATCTGGGTATGTTTTTGGGATATTTTTAATGTATTACTCAAAATAGCAGGACATTGTTCAAAAACTGTAATAGGGAATCAGAATTTCCTGGCAAGAATGTTGACTCTGTCCCTCTGTCCCCACTCTAGGCACAGAATCCCCAGTGAGAAATGGGTAAGAAAAGACAGACACAGGGCAAAGACATTTAGGGTTCAGTGAGGGACAGCAAGTAACAGCAGTGAGTACCCAAAAGTCTTACAAATAGATTGATTTAGAATAGAATGGATTTAGAGGAAAGAAAGCGATCATCCCTAGCAACCAATTATTAAATGTTCTACTTATTTTAAGATTTTATACAAGTGACCCCAAAGAATGGAAATGAACAGTGGTGGCACACAAAAAGAACTGTATACAATATGACCAAGTAGGATACCCCAAGGATGCAAAGGTGGTTTAAATCTGAAGAAAGACCAATTACTGCAGTATTCCATACTAATAAAGGGAAAACCACAAGATTTACTCAATAGAAACCAGCAGATTTTGACAAATTCCCATACTCATTCATGATAAAGCCAGAAAAAAGGAGCTTCTTCAACCTGTAAAAAAACTACAGCTATAAATAGGAAGCATCTAGAGGGGGAGGGGTGGAGTTGGAGTGGTGGAAACGGGGGGATTTTTTTAGTTAAAAAAAATACCTATAGTTATCTTCAAGCTCACTGAAAAATATATGCTTTCTGCCTAAGACTGAAAATAAGATAAATATGGTTCACTGTTTTTATTCAAAATTCTGTTCTGCTGATTTTTCTCTTCAACCAGTGAAGAATTAAATTAAAGGTATGTATATGGGGGAGAAATAATCACAACTGTCTTTATTTGAGGATGACTACTATTCTGTATACAAGGTCATATATGTGTATATATGTGTGTACATTTATATATGTATATGTGTAGTATACACACACATTTCCCAATCTATCATCAAATAACACAGTCTTGTTCAGTGTTGTTTTTCTACAATGTTAATGAGAAACAGAAACTGATTCCCAGATGGAACCACTCTCTGAGAGGAGTTCAGACATCCTTCTTGTGTCTTCATGGGTTTTCTCCTAGTAGTCTGGTTACTTCTCCATCCCAAATACTTGCAGGATAGGTTCCTTGGCAAGTCTAAATTTTCCCACCCTGGTAGTGTCTGTGAATGTTTGTGTGTACATACATGCACATATAACCCTTTAACAAAAGGACATTCTGTCTAGTCTTGTACCCTGAGCTTTTAGGATAAGCTCCTGGTCACCTGTGACCTTGTACTAGAATGAATGAGTCAGAAAATGAAAGAATGAATATGAATTGTTGCAAATAAGCCAAGAAAACAAACTGGAAAAACACAAGAATAATTCATAGTAGCTATAAGATAAACTGAAGGAATGGAGGTGGGGGTGTAGGAGGAAGGAAGTGTATGGGAGGGAAGGTAGTAAGTTACAGTAAGCACTGTAACTGTGCTGGAGGACAAGGTGTGTGTACATGTGAAGTAATACTCTCAGAAGCATTTAGTAATGAAAACAATTAGCAAATCAATATAATCTGAGCAATTTATAAAATGAATTTAAAAGTCTTTATTAAGACACTTTCCAAAGAAGAAATATAAATGGCCAACAGGCACATGAAAAATTGTTCAGTTCATTAGTAATCAGGGAATTGCAAATAAAAAACACAATGAGATACTGCACCAGTAAGAATGGCCCACATTAAAAAAAATAATACAAAAAAAAAAAAAAAAGCAGGTAACAACAAGTGCTGGCATTGATGTGGAGAGAAAGGAACACTCTTACAATGCTGGTGCAGTCACTATGGAAAGCTGTGTGGAGAACCCTCAAACTAATGAAAATGAAGCTACCATTTGACCCAGCAATAGCTCTTCTGCGAATCTACCCAAAGGAGACCTCAATGTGGGTGCAAAAGGACACTTGTACTCAGATGTTTACTGCAGCACTTTTTATAATTGCAAGGACATGGAAACAATCCAAATGTCCCAAGACAGATGAGGTGGATGAAAAAGATGTGGCATATACACACAATGGAATATTGCTCATCAATTAAAAATGACAAATTTGACAAATTTATGATAACATTGATGTACCTAGAAGAAATCATATTAGCAGAAGCAAGTCATAAAGAAAAAGACAGAAACCAAATGGCTTCACTAATATATGGGTAACACGAAAAACAAGCAAAACATCAGGAGGAAAAGTTCAAACAAGCTAACAACCAAACTAAAGAACACAGCTGGGAGTGGTGGGGAGCAGACATGAGGGAGTGGTCAGGGAGGGAAGGCAGTGGGTGATCCCTGGGGAATACTAAGATGTGAAACATATATACAAACAAACAAGTCTTTATTAATGTTATAATAAATACTAAGGAAGCTGAGTATTTAGTCTCATCTAACCATCATTAAACATACCAGTTTGCTCCTGTGTTAGTTGATACTACCTATAAAGGATAGAAAGGCAGTTGATAAAGGGTCATGCAGAGCACATCTGGATTCAAGCAGTGGCTGCAACTGAAAACAAAGGGTGGTAGGAGGCCACTGTGCCCACATCCGTGGTTCTTGAGTCACCTCATTTTCTCCACTGAAGCTTTTCTACATGAAGAATTGCTGTTATCGAGTTTTCTGGGGTCTCATAGCTCACAGCTCTGCCGGTAGAGACACACTGCCCCAGTGATCACATTGTCAGGAGTAAAAGGGTCATCTGTTTCACCACGTGAAGAAATAACTGTGGACAGAAAGGCAGGTTTCTGTGATTGACAAGTACAACTTGAAAGACATTTTTAACAAAACAAAATAGCTGTTCCACAAAAATAAATTAACGAAACACCCAAAGACACTCTAGAGGCAAAATATGTTCATAGCAAATCAAAACCTCTTACTTAAAAAATTTCAGAAAGCAACCATTTTGATAGTCTTCAATAAAATAAAAACATTTCAAAAAGAGAAATGTGCACTATACTCTTTTATTTATTTTTATTGTTCGTATATTTATGCATATGTATTTTATATATTTTTCACAATTGTACTCCCCAGTTCTCCATATCACCGATGTAGCATCATCTTGATCTTTTGTGCTCATCCCTTCCCTGAGTTCTCCCTCCCTAGCTCTGTTTTTGTTCTGTTGTTAGCTTGTTAGTTTTGACTTTTTCTTGACCTGTTGTTTGTTTTCCATGTATCCCATCTATAAGTGAGTCCATTTGGTTTGCTATACTCTTAAACTTGCTGTTAAAATAAAGACTCAGATGTAAAAAAAATCATAAAATAACAAATTCTTAAATAAGTAACTATTTCAATTAGTCTTCACAACAAGACGATGAAAGAATAGTATTTCTAGGTTACAGATGAACAAATTGAGTCTTAGTTCACTAAACTTTTTAATTACCAATAGGAAATCCAAAACATGTAGTCCAAGCAGCAAAATATAAATCAAACAAAAATCAAGATGAAATTTAAAGATCTGAAGAGAAAGGAATATTATCACATTTGCTCAGGAACCTGACTCTTTCTGGTGTTTTCTATTCATTGACTTCTCTGACATTTACAACAGAAAAATGAGGATCATATTTTGTTCCCATTTTACAGGAAAGGACATTGAGGTTGAGAGAGGTTTAATAAATAGTAGAGAGAAGTGGGATTTAGAATCCCCCCTCTGTCTGACTCCAAGCTTATTAGAGTGAATTCAGAATCACTATTGCCACGGAAGCTTTTCCCCAAAGAACAGCTGGGAAACAGATATGAAGAAGTCACCTTCTCTTTTTCTTATTTAGCTGTATCTTAAAAAGCAGATGTATTATCTGATCAAAGAAGATACAGAGAAGTGAAGTGAGTGGACAGAAGTGAGGGTCTGGGTTCAATGAAAACAAAACAATTCATATTCTCAGAAGAGAATGACTATTCTCTCTCAACAGAGTGAAGTACAGCAACCACAAGTCACAATGCATTTATTCATTCAACATAGAATTATGGTGGGTTGACTGACTGCCAGGAATGATCAGTAAGATTTCAACAATAAGTAAGAGACAGCCTCCCACCTTCTTTGAGCCCAAAATTAGGGGACAAGGAAAGCACTGTGGGATGTGTGGTGCCAGCGGAAGGTGTACTGCCATGGTAACACAGGCCAAACTCCTCAGAGGGAAAGAGAAGTAAGTAGGATTTTCCAGGCACAAACACTTCAACGCTGTCAGTACATCAGGGTGTAGAGAAATGAACTGTTTGGGGACAGTTAGCATTTTGTTTCTGATCACAGTATAAGGACGAGGATGATGGAGAATGGGACTAGACAGCCCCAAATGAGGTGAAATGGGATCTGAGACCTTGTTTCTATGCCAAAAAAGAAAAGTTTTAATTTATTCTAACAGATATTGAATTTTTAGCAGATTGATACAGATGATGCTATCAACTGTGAAGCCACATATATACCCCAAAAATTGTAATTGAAAGGAAAAGTGCACATATGTTATTTCCTAAGACTTTAGGATGAAAGGGACTTTATAAGAATATTTTTATCTTGGTGTTTAAGTTTCTCTGCAAACTACAGTGTTTCCACATTTAAGTTTGTGCAAAGATGTAACAACTGATCAGTTGATTACTATCCTTCCATTACTTATTAAGAATGATATATTATTAGTGAAGGCGGGGCACAGTGGCACACGCCTTTAATTCCAGTCTTGGGAGGCTGAGTCTAGGAATTGCTTGAGTCCACAGGTTCGAGACTATCCCAGGGAACATAGGGAGACCTACTCTCAAAAAAATAGCTGGGTGTGGTGGCACAGGCCTGTTATCCCAGCTACCTGGGAGGCTGAGATTAGGGATCACTTGAGTCCATGGGTTCAGGACTACCCTGGGCAACATAATGAGACCTAGTCTCTAAAAAAAAAAAAAAAGAATGATATATTATTAGTGATCTTTTGGCAGTACAATGATGAATAAGAAATAGAACTTGCCCATTTTAAATTATCAGGCACAAATATTTTTAAAACTAATAAATTAAATAAATAGTATGCCATAGGTGCATTGTTTGATCACAGCCCTGGGCATGAAAAGATTTCTGGAGAAGTTGAGGTATTACCTGAGTCTAATGGAAGATCAGAAAAGCAACAATTGAAATGGAGGTGTCAGTTGGGGGAGGGGGTTGGTGGGGGGGTGGGGGGAGCAGGGGGGGGAGCGGGCAGGCAGGCGGGAAGGCAGGCAGGTGTGTGTGCATGTGTGTGTGTGTAATTGGTGTTAATTTCTCTCAACATTCCAGGGGCAAAGATATATAATATCAAGTCACTTGGAAGATAGAACATATTGCATCTGCCACTTTTTGAAGGCCATTATTCACCTCTCAATTACATGACCCATCCCTATCCTGCCATAATTCTCACTGAGTTTTCAATAGCCATAAAGAAATTGCTACAGTTGATGAGATTTAGTATGAGAGTTAGACTCCCACACAACAAGCAAGGTCACTGGCCTGGAAAAGGTCTTTCTTTTGTGTGTACTCTTCCTAGACATCTCCTGTAGAGTCAGAGTTCCTTTGGCTCAAAGAATCAAAGAATCTTGAAGCAACCAAGAAAAGAGTTCCTTTTGTTTTTGTTCAAAACAGTTCCGGTAAAGCAGCCCCTGGAGGCACATCTCCAAGTCATAAATAATTACTGTGGTGTGCAGTGAAATGCTAGTGCCTGGGGCATCACTAATGTCAGAGCAAGGAGAAGACCAGCCCCAGTCTGCAAAAGCGTGATGATAAACTTGTTGAAGGGTCCAAAAAGTTTGTTGTGGATACTTCACCGAATGAGGAGTGTTGGTTAGGAAAAGGACTTTGGGGTTAGACACATTGGATTGAATCCAGCCTCTCCTGCAAATAATTATGTGGCCCTGGGCAAACCACTCAACATCCTTGAACCTCATGATCCACATCTATAGAATGGGAATAATAAAACCCTCCTTGCAGAAGGTTTCTGCAATTTAGTGAAAGTATATTTTAATGCCATGACACACTGCCTAACACAGAGTAGGTTCTTAACAACTGGTAACTGTTAATGTAATTGTATTATCATCCTAAATCTTGTTCAAGCATACAGCTTTGACAAGAATGGAAGCAGCCTCAGTGTCCTCCCTAACTACTTCAATAAACTCAGGTTCACTGCCTAGGTCAAACCTAATTGCAAATTTTAATTTGCAATTTGCTAATTGCAAATTAATAAAACATCTAGTTAGGTCTTAGAGAATGTTCTGTCATACTTTTACGTGATATGCTATCACCCCTCAAACTCTGACAACACTTTTTGCTTATTTGCTTAGATCTGACACTAGTCATTCCTCAGAAAATTCTTTTACCTGACTAAATGTGCCGCATTATAACTCAAGGCTTTAGACCTCAGACCTACTTACAGAACTGACAGAAATTTGATTTATTAAGGCAAAAACTGTTAAAAAATTTAATTAAAAAGACAGAATCAAAAAGATAAATTAGAATCAAAAGTTAGATTTTAAATATTTTGTTCAGCTTTGTATTTGCTTTTTGTTTCCTGTATAGATAATGAAGGCATCTTCAAGGAAAAAATTGCATCAACAAGAGAGTACACTTTAGATTATATATTAAAACAGAAATCAACCACTTTGATGAAAGTAGCTTGAATAATCACTACAGTTCATTTTTTACCATTAAGTGTACCTGTGTTACTAAGGTACAATTTGCAAAGGAATATCTGACTACCAACTTATCAATCTATTTTGGATCTTGAAAAGCAACACAGATTCTTTTTCCACTCCACTGAGTATTTTTATGGAAGGATTCATAAATTATAAGACACTTTTGAGCTTTTTTTTTCTATTACACATCTAGAAAATTTCAAACATTTTTTCCCTCTAATAAATTAGAAACAATTTTGGGGGGAAGCATGTTCATATTATGTTTCTGCTATATAAAACAAGGAAACAGCTTATCTATTTTAGGTTAGGGTAAAGTAAATTAGGTGATTCAGAGCAAAATTTCAAGTTAGGTCATTATCAGCTGTCTACATGGTTGAAGTCAGATAGTTAAATGTCAGATCAGCTATCACTTTGTATACTGAAAGAATTCTAAACACTATGGTTCATAATTTAAACTTTCACTGTATTCATGTCTTGTTCTTAAAGATAAACAATGTACCAAAGGTTTACTTTGCACAGCATAGAATTTTTAATGATTGTGCTAACTTTCTTCATGTCCATCAGAACATTCCACCACATGGTGGATTTTGGCTGAGTGGGCTAGCAATTCAAAGCACCATGCTCTATTTTCTTAATAAAGAGTTGTTGCTGGGAAATGACACATTCTACCCCCCCCCCCCACCAAGACTACATTCCCTTAATGCCCTCCTCCTTTTATCTACATATAGGCATGTAACTGACTTGTGCCAGAGGATGGAAGTAGCAGTGATAATATGTCACATCCCTGCTGGGGTGGTTAGGAAGTGGGCATGCTTTTTTCATGCACTCTTTCCTCTAGTAAATGTCAACAGCCAAGGTGACCTGGGAAGCCATGAGTGGAAGATGGCAGAACCTGGATCTAATATAACTGAATGGGGGCAAAGTAACCACCTCTTTACTAGGAACATTTACACTGGAGGTTTAAGTGAGCAAATAGAAGTCATGCATATAGTCATGCATATATAGAAGTCATGCAAAGCAGAGGGCACTGCCAAAAAGTCAGTAGGGGTCCAGAGCTGACTGCTTATTATGGGATGCTTCTCCATGATAGAGGGTCTGGCCCTCATGCTATGAGTTCTAAATTGACTTTGCTCAGGTGACCTAACATCAGTCAGAGTCCCAGGGGATGAATTTATAAACCTGAATGTCATGATATTTATATACTAAGATGCCTGTACCTATCACACTGTCTTGAACACCCAGGAAAACTACTCCTAGAGAGATGATCATCAGGCATAGCTTTTGGATTTACTTTTACCTTTGATTCTATGCAGACCACAATTATGTTAACATAATTAACATAATGTTAACATATGTTAACATAATTATTTTAATTAGTCATTACAGCACAAATGAGTAGATTAATATTATTCTTTTTTTTTTTACTTATATATACACATGTAAGACTTAGTGGAGACCTAGAATTTATTATGAAACCATCTCTTTTGGTAGATTATTCCACATATGACTATGAATTTACTTTATGTGGATACTTGCTATTTTTATTGTACCAGTTGAGTTTTTTCCTTCGTGGGAGCCACACTGGTATATGACTAAGACTCATAACAGACAAAAATGGGGGTGAAGAAAAAAGGTTGAGCAATTAGGTTATAGAGCACCTGTCCCATGTCCTACCCCTTCCTCAAAGTTAAAATTCAGGTTATAAAATGAACTCTCTTGAAAAAAGTAAAATTTTCTGAACTAGAGGATTAGAGCAGGTACAAGTGCTTAGATTTTACAGGACAGAGAAAAAGAAACATTTGAGTGAAAGTTTTTCTCAATATTAAGTCTGGGTCACTCAAAAAAAAAAAAATAAAGGACTAGAACATTCTGTTGGAAAGTTAAGAATACTTTCGTCAACATGAGAAGGACCTTATTACAAAGCAGTGATCTTAGAAAATGAGATTTTTTTAAGTTATGTTCTATTTTTTTTTGTTTTATTTATTTTCTTATTGTATTCTTCATTTCTGTACAGTATTTGGTCTTTCCTCTCAGGTGTTGTCCCTGTGATACTCCCACCACATCACTCATGAACTATCACCGTAGTCCCTTGTGCTCTTCCCTCCCTGTTTTAGCCCCTTTCTCCCCACATCCCCCTTGTTGCATGCCAACAACAAGATGTTTTGATTCTGTGCTTTCAGGAAAATCTATAGAGATTCTTTTTCACCATACAAATTCCTTCTCTACCATCAGTCTTCGTTGTATTCTTCTAACCTACCAGACATAAGCTCCTCAAAGCACAGATTGCATCTGCGTCTTATTTTTCCTTTACTCACCAATTCTCCAGAATGGAGTGTGCAGGGTAATAAACAAGACAACTTATTGGAACACAGGAATAAAATATTAGAACTTCTGTTAACCGAATTTCATTCTGTTACTCATTAAATGTTTTATAACAATATTTGACATATATAAATTACGGAGGAATGCGTGCCTATAATTCTTAATAGTGGTGTAACACTAAAATTTGTATAGACTTATGAAAACTAACATAAGGGTAAAAAAAGAAAATATTATGAAGCTATTATGCTGACTGGACTGTTACTATGCCGGTGGTTTAGCTGCAGAGAAAATGAAATGGAGGCCCTTGAGATTGAATTCATTCTTTCATTTAGCAATTATGCACTGGGTAGCTACCATATGCCAGAGGCTGTACAGGACAGCAGTCACCAGAGGAGTAACTGAATTGTTAAAAATAGAAGAGACATTAAATCCATGACCATTCTCTCTACCTGGGATTGTCTTTCCCTTTCTTAAAAATTGCTCTGATCCCTTATCTTCAGGTAAGGACATCCCTAGAGGAATTCCACCTTTCCTATACATCTAGGAGACCATGATATATACTGTGGTCACTTAGTGAATATTTACTGACATACTGACAGTGAGATTGCCAACACTAAAAACAAAAAGGATAAATTAATTCAGTTATTCCAGTATTCCTTGAGATTGTCAAGTGCATATACTTTTCAATTACATGGGCTAGGATCTCAAGAGAGAAAACATGAGTCCATATCCAGTGGCCATGAGTGACAAAGAATAATTGCACCATATCAGAACAAATGCCCTAACAGACACGTAGGGAGCCCTGAATGATGCATTCACATGTAACTATCTATTTAAATAAATATAAACAAAAAGAACAAGATTGTAATACATGATCAAAATTACAGCAATTCCTAAATTAACTATACATTAATGTTGACATAATGATTAACAAATTAAAAATATAAGGTACCATTATTCCAATGATTTGGAATAACATGATGCAAAAAAGGCAATGTTGGATGCATTTGATTTGCTTGTCTATTTTTCCTCCTAAAAGAATATTCATATGATTTGTTTAATTATGTGATTTCATGTCTCACAAACATCTGGCTGAATACCTCATAATGTGGAAATATGTGCTGTGTATCTCATAGCAGTTTTTCTCCAAAATTCAATCCCAGTTTAAGCAAAAGTGGTTTTCTCTCTGCATATTAAAATTATGATCCAAAGATATAGTTTGGAGTACTAGAATTGCTATGAGAATTTCACGTGTCTATAAAGAAAGAATTTTAGCAAGATTTAATCTTTTTTCAAAAATCCACACTCCTCAAGGGAAGTCTATTTATATAGAGATCAAGATGATAAAATTGCCTTAGTAGATGGAAAAGACAGAATAAGTCAGTCAGGTTCTATTTTGCTTATTCTAGACATCTAATGGAAGAAGACTCAAGCAGATTATTGCCTTTTGGTTTTACAAAATCTGCCAGATATATTTCTTGCTGTGACACACTGAAAATGTGATCATTTTGAATGTCACTGGCTTTCTTGCATTATTCTTTATTCAATATGTCTGGTAGCAATTTTCAATAAACTCTTCATTGTTCAATAGTAGTATGTAATCTGATTTATAGTTTTCTGTGTTCATATTTAAAGACATAATCTTATTATATAGTGATTAAAATTGAATTATAAAATATAAAGTAATGCATTAATAAAAGCAAATTCATTTCTTTTTTTTTAATTCATTTTATTGATTTGTCACAATTGTGAATTAATTGATCCCTTCCTCCTCCCTCCATATCCCCCCTCTGTATCCCCCTTCCTCCTCTCTCCATATCCCCCTTCTATATCCCCCCCTTCAGTCACTCCTCCCATTTTTCTGCAAATTGTTGTTTGGTTAAGTTGAT
>PVHY01010885.1:0-50029 GCA_004024945.1 Uropsilus gracilis
AGACCTACCATCAGTTGATGGATGTCCCTTCGAGGATCTGCTCTTCCAAAATATAAGGCAGAGTCATCCCCCCAAAGCCAAAGACCTGAAGCATGAATGAAGGAGCAACAAAACGAGGCACAAACTGCGGAGATGAGACCCACCAAGACCAAAGGTGCTCCAAAGGCAGTACAGGAATGATAAACAGCACGTTCTACCAAGTCCCGGGAAATTGCACCCTCACCAAGGATGAGGAAATGGATCAAAGAAAAAAAAAAAAAGACTAAAGGACTAAACAAGGACAAACAGCAAAAAGAAAGGAGGCAAAGAGACCAGGGGAGATGTGGTGTGGGGGGGGTATTCCCATGGGGATAAGAAGTTATACAATCATATATTGTAAAATATACAAAAATAAAAATTAAAAAAAATTAAAAATAAAAAACAAAAAGGCCAGAATTAAACAATAAAAAAAAATAGATTTAACTATTTTTTCTGGATAGCCATCAGTTGACACACTGTCATTCACTGACTAATCCATATATTTAGCAAATGACCATATATGAACATTTTATTATATGGCACGCATTTGTGTCTATCATATATAAATTATCAAAATATTAGGGTACTGTTTACTGTCTAGTATAGTTAGTCCCTGTTTTTCTCTTTTAGAATTTTTATTTTGAATAGTCTTGTCCATTTTGACATGTAAATGTAATATTGAGGTTTTTCAGCGAGTTAAAAAAGAAGACTGTGGCATTTTTCATTATAACATTAAATTTTAAATTAAGATAAGAAGAATGGATGATTTCAGAATACTGAGTCATCTTATCCAGAACCTATTAATTCCCCACTACTTTAAGTCTTTCTTCTTTGATAGTATTTTATTCTTTGATAGTATTTTCAAGATTTCTTCATATAGTCCTGCATATTACACCATTAGAGCATTACCTGTAGGTCTCTGTGCAGCACAGTGGCTTCCCACCTTAATCCTTGGAACCTGTGAGTATATTCTGTTATAAGGCAAAGGTACTTGGCAGCAATAATTAAGGACAGAGACTTTAAGAGAGAGAGTGTGTGTGTATCCTGTGTTAACTGGATGAACTGAATCTAATAATACTAGTCCTTAAAAACAGAAATTTCTCCATCTGAAGTCAGAGAAATGTGGCAGTAAGTGAACTCAAAGAGATTAGAAGTCTGTCACTGCTGGCTTAAAGATAGAATCAATCATATGAAGAGCTTGAGAAGAAAATTAGTTTGGGGAACAACCAATGTGTTTGTAAGCAATCCTGAGCCCCTGATGAGTACAGTCCCTCTGATACCTTGACTCTGGTGAAATGTTAATTTCTGCCTAATGTGTGTGGAGCACACAAAATCCCAATTGAATTTACCCAAAAGAAACCTCAATACTTATACAAAAGGACATCTGTACTCGGATGTTTACTGCAGCACTGTTTATAATTGTAAGGACATGGAAACAACCCAAATGTCCCAAAACAGATAAATGGATGAAAAAGATGTGATATATATACACAATGGAATATTACTCATCAATTTAAAATGGCAAATTTGATGAATTTGAAATAACATGGATGTATCTAGAAGAAATAAGAAAGAAGAAGAAACCAAATGATTTCACTAATATATGGGACATAGGAAAAACAAACAAAAGGCCAGGAGGTAAAGTCAAAACAAGACAACAATCAAACTAAAGTACACAACTGGGGGGCTGGGGGAATGAGTGAGCGGGTGATGATTAAGATACCCTCTGGAAGTCAGGTGTGGTGGTGCATGCCTGTAATCCAAGCACTGGGAGACAAGAGGCCAGGAATCCCTAGAGTTCGCAGATTCGAGACTACCCCAGGCAACATAACAAGACCTAGTCTCAAAAAAAAAAAAAAAAAAAAGCAGCTGGGCATGGTGGCAGGAGCCTATAATCCCAGTTACTTGGGAGGCTGAGGCTGGGGATCACTTGAGTCTGTGGGATCAGGATTACCCTGGACAACATAGTGAGACCTAGTCTCAAAAAAAAAAAAAGAAAGAAAGAAAAAAGAAAAAGATAACCTCTGGGTGAATCCAAATTTTACTATATTTCCTTTGGCAAATTTTGTTGCTTAAAATGTGGCCTTTAAGTATTTCTGGGAATAGCAGAATTATGAGAAAATTGCTATATTTTGTAGGGTATATAAACCCATGAAGTTAGATGTTATATTTGGAGGGACAAATATACATTTCTGTAAAGAAATTCATGTCATGAGATGGTCAGAGGGTCTAGAACTAAAAAACAAGAATTAAAGCTTGTTTGGGGGCTTTTACTTTCACTCTTTCCCCTGTCTGTATAAGCTTTTCCCAGTTGAAATAGCACCAATGTCCAGTGTACATCCTGCTGATTCTCAACAGTGCTTCAGAGTCATAAAAGTAAATGCTGTGCTTAAGTCTGTGTAGGAGAGAAAGTCCAATAAATAAATAGATGCATTGAAAAAAATTATATTTAACTGACAAGGATCAAAGAGTTAAGTCATCTTTCTCATTGTTTTTAATCTGTTAACAAACTCTGCAATAAGGCTCTTCCAACTCAGGTTGGCACTGTATTATTCCTAGTAAGCACAAGTTTTCCTGTGAGTGAGACTCCACAGAAATGAATACTTAACTTCAGTCATGATACTAGAATAGGCCTCAGAGTGATGAACAACATGGGCTGAATTCCTTCAGTAGTACCTATGACTCCTTGGAATACATCTCAAATTCCATCATTTTACTTCATGACCTCATCCCAGTTTCCGTCTCCTAATAGATTTACAAGGTTTCTTGGTTTGGTGACAACGGGACAATGTTATTCTTTGTTGTGAGAACTGTCTCTGGCTTGGTAGAATGTTTAGCAGAGTCCCTGGCCTCTATCCACTAGATGCAGTTGCCTTCCCTACAAAGAACTGTACCAGAAATGTCCCCAGACAGTGACAGTGACTCCTAGGGACCAAAATATCCCCTGGTTGAGAAGCACCAATGTATAATTTTTTTAAATGTGATGCACGCACTATTGTCAACTTTAAATTTCCAAAATGTACACTGTTCTTTCTTCTCACTTAACAGTGAAATTCATTTTAACCAAATAACACATCATGAAAGCAATCTTATCAGAGGTTAGTTAATGTAATCACCTTCCAAGAGCAAAAGTATCACCAAACTTCTAAATAAAAACCCCAAACCCTTCTGATATTAAACAACCAGTTGTATTCATTCATTCACTAAATTTCCAGCCTGTGTAATTCAGGGTCACAGGCAACTGGGACATATTCTGGTTGCTTTGGACACAAAGCAGAACCAACACTGGACGTGTTCGTGCTACCCTTTCACTGCAGGACACACTCACACACTCATCCCAACTGAAATAACTGAGACATGCCAATGAACCTCACATGAATTTGTTTGGGATGTGGAGAAAACCAGAGAGTCTGGAGAAAAACCCATGTAGATGTGAACAGACCTTGCACACACCACACAGACAATGGGCTCCGGCAGGAATTGATTTTTTCCATCATCTAAGTCATATTGAAACACTGATAAATGAAATAATATTAAAGATCTGTTACATGTTTCTAATGTGTGTGCTCTTTAAGTGGGTAACATTCTTCCCACTTTTTTATTTCGTAAACTCGATCTTATCAGAGTTAGAATTCTGAGCGAGGAAGGTAATGCCTCCATCAGCATACCTCTGTCACTGCATGGTTCTACTATGTGGAACAAGTAAATATCTGTTTACCTGTATCTCCCACTAAACCATAAGTTTCAAAAAGAGATCATTTTCTGAGTTACTTCTTTGCTAGTTGTCTGTCCCCTTGCCTGGGACACATGAAGTCACATTTACTGTTGAGTAACTAAGAGTTTACCCAATATAAACATTAGTCAAGACTATTAGAGTGTTACATATTTTAAAAACTATACATTTCCTGGTGCAGTTATTAAGCATTAAGATTTCAAAAAA
The DNA here is from genome assembly GCA_004024945.1 of Uropsilus gracilis. Taxonomy (NCBI): domain Eukaryota; kingdom Metazoa; phylum Chordata; class Mammalia; order Eulipotyphla; family Talpidae; genus Uropsilus; species Uropsilus gracilis. The sequence continues at coordinate 3,959 of PVHY01010885.1, forward strand.
TAACCTTGGCGAAAACCTGGTAAGACATATGTCAGACACAAATCATTGCTTCAGTTTTATTCTTTCCATGTTTTTGACCTCTATAAATCTTCTCAGCTTAATTCTTTTTATATTTAAAACCTATATTTTATCACAATTTGGCAGATTTTTGTTTGCTGGTTATTAGCATGGTAAAGGTCACATCATTAGATAAAGCCCAGTGGCAGAAAAACACAGTAATTTGCCAATGGGAAGCACACTAAAAGTGATTCCATTTTTTATGTTGTCCTAAAACTTTTACCTTGAGGTTGATCTTAAATGTTATTAATCAAAATTGAAAATTATGTCTGAAGTGAATTCTGGAAAGTACACAAAAGAGAAATACTACTTGAAGTTCAATTCTAAACCATGACAATTTTACACAATGAAATAACAGATGTTTAAAGGTTCTTGTCTGATAAAGGATTTAAAACAGTACTAAATAAAAGCAACTTTATAGCTTTAGACACATTGGGTGATGTGCTTCAATTTGGTTTTTATCACTAACATTTCTTCCACTCTGATAAAATGGTTTCAAACAATACTTAACATACCGAACAGATAAGTATTTGATGTTTACCCAATAGGACACACAAATTATAGTTCACTCTTAATATTACTATGGCATATGTGGCAATGTTAATGGTAACCATAGCTGCTTTTTCTTGTTTCAAGGACTTCACTCAAGGTAAAGTAAGGTAACCTGTTAAAATGGTTTACTGAGTCCAGTCTATGCAAGCATGATAAGGGATAAGAGGCAACATAGCTCTTGTCTGGAGGATTATCTGTCTAGTGAGGGATGAAAACATGTTCACAAGTACTCTAGCACAGAAAGTCCATGCATAATAGATAAACAGAATACTACATGAATACAAGAAGAAATACTATGTACATGTGTATTACATCGGTGTCTCTGTGTGTTTGCAATGGGTTTGATTGAGAAAGCAAGGATTAGATAGGAGATTAAATAATGCTTAGAAAAAGTATTTATAGGACATATTATAATAACAGTGAACAGAAAATTCATTTGGAGTTAAGTCTGGAATATTTGGTACCTTATATGTTACAGTGATAATTTGTCTTCTCCCTATTTGACTATAGCCACAATTTGCTAATTGTAGTCTCTACTAATAATGAGTAAAATATCTATTATTCAATAATTGGTGTTGCTAATGGTTGTGGTAGAGTGTGTACATAGGACAAAAGTAGGGAGGGAGGAAGGAGGGAGAGAGGAAGAAAAGTGAATAAAAATGAGAGGAAAGAAGAATGTAGAGATTCACTAGTAGGGAGTCACCAGAAAAGTTTACAATAGAACATTATAACTTTAGCTGTAGTAAATAAGTCACCAGATATGAGACACAGAACAGACTTTGGGAAAAGTGGCATGGGATCAGACACCAACTGAAACTACCTAAAAGAAAATAAGACCCTGATTCTAAATAATCATGGGGATGAAAAGAAGAGATTATAAGAAAAGTGTTTTATGTGGAGAATTTCAGGGGCTGATAAATTACTGAATTAGGTTTAACTAAGAAAGATTTGGTACCACTCTACCAGTCCATAACTGGATAGCTTGGCAATTAGAGAAGCTATTAGTGGAAACGAAGAAGCAGAAGGCTGTTTATGAAAGGTTACACTGTGCTAGCAGGTGTACACTGTGCTGCACAAATAGCCAAGTTTGGAGTTTCAGGAAGGGACCAGGGTGAATGTTACACTTTTGAGAGTCTCCTGCAGGAAGATGAAGATAAATAACAGTAGTCAAGAGAACAGATGATCTGGACCTTTGTGAGAAAGGAGACACCACTGAGACAGGCTTTCTAGTTAGACCTATATTCAGAATATCAAAGTGACAAAGTGAAAATGAGGCAATATTGTGCTCTAAAAATTCAAGAGCTGAGATTTAAAAGAGAATGTGAGGGAGTATAACTCCTTACTCTTTAATTTGGGGCTGCCTCAGGTGACTTGCTTTGAAAGAATAGAGCCCATATCATAGATAAGATTTTGGAATAGAAAAAAATTAGATAAAGATAAAAGAAATGTGCATTAAATACCAAATTTAGCTGATAATACATCAATAATGGTTTACAAATTGTATCAAACATACTCTAATAATGTTAGTGATGGAAGAAACTGAGTAAGGGGGTATATGGGAATTCTCTGTGCTGTATTCTCTAAATCTTTTTAAAAAACAAAATCTATCTTCAAAAGGGAAATTGTAGGTTGAGAAATTCACTTATCCTACAGAGATCTTGAGGAGGAAGTCAAAGGATGAATCTGTGGGTTAGAAGTCTAGAAATTAAATTCCAGAGAGAAATTGCAGTGATTACTAGGTAGGAATTGTTTGTAGGAATGAAGCTGAAAGTAGGTCATAAGAGCATATGACCAATAAGCAGGATAATGTTCAAGAAGGACTATCCTAAAGAATCAGAAGTTCATATTCCAGGGAAATGCAAATGATTTACCCAAAGGGAAGAGGGATGATGAAAGAGCAAGTGAAAGAGTGCTTAATGGTTATATATTATATATATGTAGTTTATATATATATATAATTTTATGTATTATTATACCTCTTCCTGCTATAACAAGTTATCATAAACTTAGTGACTTAAAGCAACATGAAATTATATTCCAATTCTAAAATTCAGAAATCCGAAATTAGTTTTAAGGTGCTAATGTCCAGGTGTCATTTTGTCTACACTCCTGCTGATTCTAGGTAAGAATCTTTGTCCTTGCCTTTCCCAGCTTCTGGAGGCCACCCACCTTTCTTGATGTGACCCCTTCTGCTATCTTCAAATTCAGTCAAGTAACATTTTTTCTCTACTTCCATTTTCTCTTTCTCACTTTAAGAATCTTGCCTCCCCATTATGTAAGCAACCATGGCATTAATAGGCCCATGCATGTAATAAAAGATAATTTTCCCATCATTTGATTCTTAATTTAGTTACATCTGCAAAGCTGTTTACCATGTAGGGATAGTAGTCAAACATTTAGTTTAGGTTTGGTCAAGTTTTAAGGACAGAATAAGGGAGGTAGTTACCTCCCAGGGGTAAAATATAAGAAAAGAATGAAGAAATAGCATGGTTATTGTTTTAGTCAGCAATCTCTAGAATCTCCAGAACTAGGGTTCTCCAGTAGTTCCTAATGGAACAGAATCAACAGGAAATATGAGTTTTATTACACACGGTTACTACGGTCAAGAAGTTCCATGATTTGATCTGCCAAGTACAAGCTGGAGAAGTAGGAAAACTGAGGGTGTAATTCAATCCAAGTCTGAAGGCATTAGAACCAGGATTTCTGATGTCCAAAACAGGGAAAAGTGGATGTCCCAATTCATGAAAAGGGAGCATGCTCCTTTGACTTTGTTCTAGAAAGATCTTCAATGAATTTCATGGTGCCCACCCACATTGGTGAGGGAAGATCTTCGTTCAATCTGTTGAACCAAATGCTAGGCTCTTCCAGGAACACCCTCAAGAGGTACATCTCAAAATATGAGGGCATCACTTAGCCCAGTAAAACTGATATATAAAATTAACCATCATGATTATCCTTATCAGTTATATGAAGTGCCCTGAGAAAAGATGATGACTAGACCTTCTCATACCCATGAAATCATCAATAAGAAGAAGTGAACATCTTGTTATGGAAACCAGAACGAAGATTACATTCCAAGTGACATACTGTCTTCCCTGAGATCCTGGAAAGAAAAATCACTCTGCTGATAAAGTGTTCATCCACCTGAAGAGTTCGAATTGCTCTCCTAGGGACCCTTTGCAGAATCATGATTTGATGATCCAAAATGAACTTGCAAAATGATGTCTGTCTTACTAATCTAAAAATAGTAAAATATGGACAAAGCGGTAGACACTTTATTGTCTACTATACAATTAATATAGATAGCTGTTATAAAATTGTAGTAAAAAAGGCTTGAAATGCAACTTGCATGTCTGAAACAAAGTTCATAGAAAAAAGTGAGCAATTAAAAGAAATTTTTGCTTATTTTTCTAATTTTTCTATGTTCTAACCAAAGAAGTTCAATTACCTGAGTAGTGAAGTTAGTTCTATAAATATATTTCCGATTTATTTACTGTAAATATTTCTGAAATGGAGATATCTAATAAACTTTTCACTATTAAGTTCTTACTGCTAGAATGGCTTCATTTTTCTTGATGTACAAATAATCGGGGAAACCCCCCCAAAGACTACAATTTTTTTGAAAGAATAAAAATTAAGTAGGAAAGATTTTTTTTTAAATCTCTATCGGTATATACACTACATTTTGGGAACTATGAATAATCATTTGCATTGAACCTTTTATCTACTATCAAATTAATTATGAGAATGATCATTAACATTTTATCTAACTCTACAAAATCAAATTTAGACTTTTGCTATGATCAGTCCTCAAATACCATTAGCTTCAGATCTAAAATAACTAAGAATGAATAAATATCAGAGAATATTTGACAAACTCTTGTTTTCTAATTAAGTTAGACCTTCAAAATCCTCTTGAGTTTCACAATATTGTTCTTCAAACAAAAGAATTAAAGTGATACAATGAATTCTAACTTGAAAAGAACTATTAAAGCATTTTTTTTCTCATTATTGTGACACAGGCTAAGAACTGTGTGGAGTATGTTGAAAACAGCACTTCCTAAAATTGTATAGAAAGCTCCATGCTAGAAAGACCCTGCAGGTTCTCAAGTTAACATTGTTCATGAGCTAGAGGAGAGACTATTTGGTTTCCTGAAAGCTAGCTTTTAATATTGTGATAAAAGTATAGCCACAAAATCTCTGCCTTTTCTACTTAGATGTATGAAAACTAATGTATGCTTAAGAAGTTCAAAGTACTTCTTTTAAACAAAAGATAAATGTTTCTCTTTTTTTTTTTGACAATGAGCTCTGAAAGAATTTACTACAATTTTTTAGCCTTTTTGATGTGAGAATTACATAAAATTTAAGAGCAATTAAATTTGGGAAAAATTATACAATGGATAAAAGGCTACATGCAAGGTAAAATTCTATATTATAGTTTTAAAATAGATAGATATTGGTTTTGAGTAGTGTGTAATATTTTCTCTATTGAAACTGAAGGAAAATTGAGATAAAACATCAATACATTCAAGTATAATTTCATGAAATACATTAGTTTGTATTTACTTGATATAAGTTCTATTTTCAAATAGTATTTGTAGGATGTGATATGTTTCAGCATAGTATTGATCCTCAAGAATGTTCTATGTGCACTTGAGAAGAATGAATATTCTTTTGAGATAGAAGACTATGTCAAAACCTGTTATGGACATTTGGCCCAAGATTTTATTTAAGGTTTTCATTTCCTCATCAACTTTCTGTCTAGAAGTTCTTTCACTCTGAGCAAGTGGGGTTTTGAAGTTCATATATACTATTGTGTTTTGTCAATGTGTTGCTTTAGGTTAAAACTTGTAATTAGGAACCCTTGTGTTAAGTGCATGAATATTAATATTTATATCTTCTCAATAAGTTGTTCCCTTAAGCACTATATCATACCCATCTTTGTCTCTGATTACCATTTTTGGCTGAAAATGTAATTTATCAAATATGAGAATAACTGTTCCAAAAAGTGCTTTTCTCCTGTTATTGGTTTAAAGTAACTTTGCTCTAGTCTTTCACTTTGTTTGCCTTTGTCTTTAAGTTTTTTTAACATTTTTAAAAACTTGCTAACTCACTTGAGATAGTGTATTTTTTTAGTTCTTTTTAAAAAAATTTTGTATTTAATTTATTTACTTTTACATCATTGTCTACCCCAGAGTTCTCCCACCACCTTATCACCCATGCACCACCATCTCAATATTTTGTGCTCTTCCATCTCTGATGTCCACCCCCCCTTGCTCTACACTTCAGTTCTGCTGATGGTTACTTTTAAATTTTTCTTGTCCATCTGTTTGTTTGTTTTCCCTATATGCCCATATAAGTGACACCATCCACTACAAAAGTCAACTAAAAATGGATAAATGGATGAAAGACTTGGATGTAAGACCTGAAACCATAAAGTACATAGAAGAAAATATGGGCAAAACACTCCAAGATGCTTCAGAAACCTCTTTCAGGACACATCTACAGATGCTTAAAAAAATGAAGGAAAAGATAAACAGCTGGGACTACATCAAACATCTTACACCAGTAAGAACGGTCTGTATCAAAAAACAAAACAAACAAACAAAAAAAAAAACCCAGGCAACAACAAATACTGGTGTGGATGTGGAGAGAAAGGAATACTTCTGTATTGCTGGTGGGAATGCAAATGGGTTCAGCCACTATGGAAGCTGTGTGAAGTGTCCTTAAACTACAGAAAATAGAAATTCCATTTGACGCATCAAACCCACTTCCAGGAATCTACACAGAGGTTACAAAAACTCTAATCTGAAAGGACACATGTACTTGGATGTTTGTTGCAGCAATATTTATAATAGCCCGGCTATGAAAACAGCCCAAATGTCCCAAATAGACAAATGGATCAGAAAGCTGTGGTATATTTATGTAAAGCAATATTATTCATCAATCAAAAAAGACAAACATGTCATTTGTGGCAACATGAATGAAGCTAGAAGGAATCATGCTAGCAGAAATGGGCCAGAAAGAAAAAAAGAGAAATACCGGATGTCTTTAAGTTTTGAATGAATTGTTTGTATGCTAATTACAGGTGACTGATCTTTTTAAACTAAATATCTCATTCTGTGCCTTTTCATAGGTGACCTTAGAACAATTCATATTTAAGGGAATTAATAGTATATTATTCCTATTCACTGCCATTCTATCTATTGTTTTTTGATCATTTTAGCTTTTTGGGTTTTTTTTTCCATTTGCTTCTCCCACTTTTTCATTGATAACTTTTCCTGGTGGGTCTCTAAGTTTCTCTCCATTTTTTTCTTCTATTTGGTCTCTAGTCTATATTCTTGCTTTGTGATTACCATGAGGGTTATATTATACTTTCTGTATCTAAAAATGTCTTTTATGAACTGGTATCCACTCATCAGTTAATTACACAGATTCTGAGATTTTTCCCTTCCTCTTTTGTGTTTTGTTTTGGTCTCATACTATTATTGTTTATACTTATGTTTCTCTATTTCTAATGTCACTCTTTAGGTGACAAGTTCATAAGTAGCTCATAGGTGCTATATTTTCGAATCTTTGTGTATAAGAAAATATTTTTATTCTTTGTTCTCCTTGTCAGTTCCCCTCCACAAACCTTTGCTCTTAGGAATTTATGAGCAGTTCTTCATTATCTGCTAGCATTTATTGTCACAGATAAAACTAATAAATGCCAATTTATATCTTATTCATCTGTAAATACAGTTTTTGCTTCTTTCTAAAACCTGGAAGATTTTCACTTTATTCTGGCAACATCAGGAAAAACTGCAGTAGGATGGTGTTTGTGGGAATGATGCTAGGTCTCAAAATCTCAGTATGCATCCAAAAAGCTACCAGGGATGCTGAGAGTTCGCGATCACCATATGCTTGCTATCTTCTTCCAGTTCTCATTTTTTCAGAAAAGGTGAGACCTGAGATGGTCATATGGGGGTCTTTCAATGTTTTAACTTCAGGACATAACTATGCAGATAAACACACATAGTAAAATTGCTAATCCATTTAACAAAAAACTTTTGGTTTTTATTCTAATTCAATTTCTTAGCAGTGTGGCACTTAGTCTCAACTTTGAAGAGCTGTCTTGTTAGGAGGTTATAATGATCATCCACCATAACAGAGTTGACTCTTAAAGCAAGAATTCAACACTTTTAAAGAGAAAGCATATAGTCTAAGATTGTCAGCTATGGATTTGCACAGCCCCAATTAACTCCCCTACTCCATCACAGATTGAGTGGTTGAACAGAAAAGAGACCTAAAATGACCATGCATAGTGGGATTTGGGGGCAAAAGTCTGGAGACCTCTGGGGTGTTTCACTGAATTCTTTAAGAAAAAAGAGATATGGAGACATAGAGAAAATGACCATCTCATGGACATTTAGAGAGAAAAAATAAAAGATACACACACACACATACACACACACACACACACACACACATATATATATATATATATATATATATATTTTAATTGGGATGTTATTTCTGTCTTTTTATAATTCTACTTATTCCTAGGAGTTAAGTATCTCCTAGGGTGGTTTAGATTTCTTAGACAACTGTAGACACAAAATATAGAGCAATACTTGATCATGGCACTCAAAATAGGATTATTATCTTAGAAAATAATTGTGTAAGTACAGCTTATCTCTTGAGGGAAAGTTCTCTGATGTGCTGCCATTCACTTTCATGCTATCTGCTGCCAGGGGTATCCATTTGAAATATAGAGGTCTGTGTAAAACAGAACTTCAGGAGGAGAGAAAGAGTGGTAAGAAGTACACAAGAGGGAAAGGATCTAAGTGGTTGTGATGGTTGTATCTTTATTTGCTTCTCAAAGAGCAGAGAGGCTGTGTTAGCAGCATGCCTAACAGAACTCACTCTTCATCTTCATTTAGAATTCTAGGCAATCTTCTCTCTTGGACTGGTCCCGCACCACCCCTGGACATAGCAACACAGCTTTGGTAGAACAACTGATTGGGCAGAAATAAAGCTGGTCATATTCACCTGAGAAACGGGGAGCTCCTGAGAAAAAAATTATTAAACTTATTGAATCAAATTTAGCTTTCAATTAAAGTAGACATTATTTAAACTTCTCACTGCCCAAAGAGTGGGAAGGGGGCCCATAAGGATGGAGTTGAATATATATATATATATATATATATATATATATATATATATATATTGGAAATTGTGATTACCTACATATAGGAATGATTATTAAGGTTAAGTATTAAGTTATATATCATATACTATATATAGATATACTATATAAAACAAGATACTTCAGATGAAATTAATGTTTAAGTTTCGCAAGCTGTTTCGTGTGGCACCCAGATCCTTCAGTTTCCAAGATGGGCTTCTACATATGATTTTAAAATAAAGTTTTCTCCCCCCCTTTCCCAACTCTGTTAATTTTATTTTTCATTCACTCAATTTAACCATATACAACATGATAAAATCAATGAAATTGGCACAACAGTACCATTACTTGAATGAAATGGAAACCTAAATTCTCTGAAAAAAATTGATAAGCTTCAGGAAAAGTGAATGAAAGCTCAATATTGATAAATATTCTGCCCAGTTCTCTTTTTAGTCAGAAGGCAGCATTTGCACTCCTGTGTTCACGCTCCAAAACAAAAGACAATTCTCTTCCTAAAAATCTTGAACAGAGCTCAAGTGTAGCTCAATAAGCAATGATCTCATTATGTATATTGCACATGTGTAGAAAAGCACCAGATATTTCCATCTGTCCATCTTTATCTGCAGCAAATTGATTTCACAACTTTCCCGGATGTTAAATGCCATATAAAAATGTTTGCCAATCACTGTTAAGCCTAAAAATGTATCTGTCCAAACTATTTATCTATGGGTAAATGTGGAGTCAGAAAATCCCAAAGAAGAAAAAAATAAACCACGGTAAATGAAAGAAGACATGTGGTGTACCTTCCTTCATCAAATATTTGAGGGGCTCCTATGGGACAGACACAGCCCCAACTCAGTACACATTGGAGATGAGATGAATGTGGCCCTGCTCTTGGTGAGTTTCCATTCCAGTGGGGAAAGAAAGAAGGACCCACTACTGTGTGAGGGTGCAGGGGTGCAAGAGAACAATCAGGCAACATTCACTTGAAAACAGAGCCATTTTCTTCTGAGTCATATTGGTTAGGGAATGAAGTGTCTATTTCACTAGAAGTGCATATTCTGTAGGAACAAACAAATTTTCAAAGTCAGAATTTAAAATCTTTAAATAGTGAACTCAGGATCAACAAGTTTGTTTCAGGCGTCATTATCCTTCCCAGCTTTCATTCAACAACAGGGCCTCTTTTTCTCTCAGTGCTGCTGTCCTGGTTCTCAGGACCTCTGTGTTCTTGGCTCCCTGGAAGGACTGTCTTCCCTTCCCCTGGCCTCACATGGGCCCTCCAAGGCTTGGCTTTTCCCTGCGCCCTTCTCTCCACACTCCCTCCGTGAGCACTCACAGCCTCCAAGCTTCCAACTTCGGCCTCTAATCGGTTTAGGGATGCCTGCCAAATCCACATGTTCCTGACCTATCACCTTCATTTGTTTCCCTGTCTCCACACCCATCTGGGCTGCTTTTTGCACAGAAATCAATGCATACTTATCCTACTGTCACTTGAAACTCAGCTCTTCCAAAAGTGAACTCACTTACTTCACTCACCACATGGGCTTACTTTCAGCAGTGCTAGCACCTCCTGCTCTGTTTCCAAACATAACCCATCTGGGCCATATTCTTGGTTGGTCCCCACTTACTGGGAACCAGAAGAAACTGCATTTACCCACTTTCATACCCAGCTACATTTGACTTCATGAGTGTAACAATTCCCTTTTGTTTCTTCAGCAAAAAGCAGAGGCAATGAGAGATGGCTGCAATAACAATAACATAGACAAGTGTTACAACATAAGAACAAGATGTTAGCCAGTGCTCATAAACTTTAAAAAATAATTTTCACACGGGAGACTATTTTCATGTACCAACATGACAAATAGAACACCTGGACTTAAAATATGGAATTTGTCATGTCAAAAGACAAACCAAACTCAAGTGTGGACAGTATTTTGTTCTGGAAGAGTGAAAAACAGGTTTAAGAGACCATCATAACCTTAACTTGGAAGAATTAAGAAAGACACACACAGGTGCATATTTGATATATAGCATACTTATGTAAGATTACAAAATTATATATCCTTGTGCCAAAATTACCTCTCTTTTACTCCCAGTCATACCTCTACTGTAGTTTTATGAACTGTGGGCTAGAACTGTTCCAGAATAAAATCCCTAGACACTTGCTGAACAACCTGAAGTTGAGATGCAGGAAACTCCCTTTTCCCGGGGGCCAAATAGAACGCCATCTCCATGTCCTTTTCCTGCAACACTTATGAGAAAGGACTCAGTGTCTCTCCACCTTCACATATATAGACTCTGATTAGCTCATTCATTCTTTTGCCTGTGACTTCTGCCATCACCACACCCACTACATACTTTAGAAAGCACAGGATATTTTGAGTACTTATCACAAACCAGATGTTTTGGGTCAGGGGTGGGAATCAGATTTGGCTTTCAACTGAATTTCATCTGGCCTGTGGGGCAAAGTAGCAATAAGTTGCAAAAACTGTTAACTTTTTCATCCTCTTGCAAAAATATGAGATGCTACAAAGATCCTATGTGTTTTTCTCTGTTTTTTTACATTAGGCTCCTATTTCTAAAAGGTTGCTTTTCATAAGTCCAGCCTTTGCGTGTATGCATGGTGTGTCTAGCTCTTGGTAGTTCTTAGTATTTTCATGGAGTCAGGGGGTGGCAAGAGGGACAACTATTGCAAATCTGAACTGAGAACAGTCTAGAAAATGGATAGGTTATAACTTTTTGCATGGGTACTTCTTATTTCCTATTTTTATTGAAAAAGCATTGCGTGCTCTGATTTTTTTAATTCCGTGTCCTAGCATCGACCGACTTATTTCAGTCTCTCTTCCTCTCTTCCTTTCACTCTCATTATATGTATCTTAATTCATAGCACTTCCTATCACTAGCACTCTGCTCAAACGCTTCCTTCATTTCTGATCTTTAATTTGCCACATACAAGTGCTCTTTCCAATCACATTTTCCATGGAACTGATTCTGAAATTCTCTCTGTTCTAGTCCTTTGTGGTCCCCTGTCCCCTTTTGATAATTTCTCAAATTCTCAGTTGTCTTTCTTCTGCCCCTTTAACCAAGTTTCTCAGATGCTGCCCTGAGATATTTATTTTATACTACAACCTACTCTACAGACACCAGACTTCTTAGTTCCATTTCAAACTTTGACCTAGCTCTTGAATTTCAGCCCAATCATCAGGGAGCACCCATGGATTTCTTGCCATCTTAGATTCTCACTGATTATCGGAAATGATTCCCTGTGTTGCACTGGTTTCTTAGGGCCAACCGATTTATGAATATGTCTCAGTCATCCTAACCTACGTGTTTGTGTAGGGTGCTTTGACCTCACCTTTTTATTCTTAAAGGATCTTTGGAATTAAATGTTTCAAACACTGTGCTCTAATTGGATCCTTATCGCTGAATGAGAATAGAGGAAAAGATATATTCTAAGGACAGGCAGTTTTCAGTTCTTAAAAGCAAATAGCAGGACAAAAACCTGATTTTTATCTCTCAAGCATATTACAAGCCCTGTATAAATTGCTTTAAGTACTATTTGTTTAATTTCAATCCTTTAGAAATCCGCAGTGCGGAAATGAAAATGAGAACTGTGTGACTGTAAAACTGTGAAAATTGTTTTCATGCAGGGATTATGAAATTATTAAATTATTAACTCTCTTTAATAAGAGTGCAAATGACTACCTTTTAGCATATGTTATTATAGCTATTAAGAAAATATTGTTTTACTAAGGCCATGTTTTATGTATATCTCAAAAGACAACAATACAGTTATCAACAATAATGAACATTTAAAGAGTGCTCAGTTTGTTCAGGGATAGTAATGAGAGAGTAAAATTTATGACTTAGCTTTCATCAGAGAAATTACAAATTATGACAAATTATGACTCAGAAATCAGGAGTTCAGGTAATACAGATACTTATAGTCAAAACTTGTTTATCTTGACCACAAAATCCAAAAGCCATAAATGGTAAGAACACTCAAAAGGTAATTTTCATACTTATTTGATCTCCATAAAAAGTCCGTAGGATATATCATTGGTCCTATTTATATGAGAAAACTGAAGTTCTGAGAGGTTAAGAATTCTACCTATAGTGACCAAAGTCACTGTAGTTCCTGTTCATAAAACCAATATAAAATATTTATATTTTACACATTTTCATGGTTAATGTTTATATATAATTTTTTAAACAAATCATATAGTTGAGCTTCTACTTGTGGGAGAAGAAAACATGAAAATGATTAAATCTCATTTATTTCTAACAAACTAACCAACACATATTCTGTATATGCATAAGGATAATTTTAAATTATAACTTTGCAATGTTCAATTTAATTTTAATACCATGGTTTAAAATATATCAATGTGATTGATGATTTTAATTAAATATTTCATATAATTTTAATTTGGTGCTAGAAAGTTGGGTTATTAGGTACTTGAGAGTGAACATTCACTAAAGCATATTTTAAATGACTCCATGACTATAAAAAATTACAAATGAGAGATTTCTAAATATGTTTAATTATATGAATATATTTTACAAAGTGAGAGCAATTTTTACTTATCTTTTATTATGAAATATATTATACATGTAAAAGAGGTTATACAAAATGTATAAATGAAGTAAAGATTAACACTTCATATAATCAACAAATATGTATGTATTAAAAACTTATTATAGGGACCTTCATGTTCAGTACTGAAATGCAAAGAAAGAACTTGAAAGTTGTCATTCCCATTCTTCTTAGATAAATCTATTAAACTTAAAGTTTATGAGTTAGCTTGAATTCATCAGAGAAATTACTTGCATGACAAATTATGACTCAGAAATCAGGAGTCCGGGTAATAAAGATGCTTACAGTCAAAACTTGTTTATCTTGACCACAAAACTCAAGAGCCATAAATGGTAAGAACACTCAAAAGGTAATTTTGCTGAATTGCTAGAAGATAAATATTGTGTGAGCATGATATCGAGAAAATTCTAGGGGTTAGAGGAATATCTACACTTTTTTTGCTTTACCTAAAAGCCACTCTTTTGGCACTCTAGTGGAGTCTTGTGCAAAGGTCTGAGAAAGATCTTCTAGTGACTCTGGAAAGAGAAAAGGGATAAGTGTGAGGTTTTTTTGTTTTCTTTTTATAACAAAGGTCTACTCTCCAGGATAAAAATATTGATGAACTTGGTAAAAGCTAGAGGAAGGGCTACCCTTCCTATCCTAACTAAAGGAGAAAAGGAATGAACACAGTAAGAGTGAACATTTTGAGGCAATAGATTCAGAAAGTTCTACCAGGGAGGATGAGGCAAGGGAATAAAATTACCACTGGAGCATATCTTTGAGTGTCACAGACCCAAGGCACAAAGACTTCTGAGATTTAATATAACCTCAGGTTCCATATAGTAAGAATGAATGAAATGAAAGACTGCAAGCACATTCTCTCTGTCTCTCTGTCTCTGTCTGTCTCTGTCTGTCTCTCTGTCTCTGTCTCTGTCTGTCTCTCTGTCTCTCTCTGTCTCTCTGTCTCTGTCTGTCTCTGTCTCTCTGTCTCTCTCTCTTTGTCTGTCTCTGTCTGTCTCTGTCTCTCTGTCTCTCTCTGTCTCTGTCTCTCTCTGTCTCTCTCTCTCTCTCTCTCTGTCTCTCTCTCTCTCTCTCTGAGAAGTGTGTAGAGAAGCCCAAAGGAAAGAAAGGTGGGAAAGCAAAGGTACTAGACAAATTCTATCTCTGGTACCAATAGATACAACAATCATTAAACATAGCTCTGCAAAACTCCTCACTTTAAAGTCTATTTACCTCAATTCTTTTTATCTGATGAGTCATGTTAGGTTTTCAGTGAAAATTATGACATGCCAAATGCCTTGTGGTTATAAAAATCAAGCACCAGAGCAAGAGTTAGGTATGTTAGAGATTTCTTAATTTTTAAGTAGGAATCTAAAAGTGCTCTCTTTAACACCTTTATTAGAAAGGACATCATCATGCAAGAAAAAAATTGATAGTAGAGTCAGAGATGGCTATTAAAAAAATCAAAAGGAAACAGAAATAAAAGTGCTGTAAAAAAATTCTTAACACTTTGATGGGCCATCAATAGAACAGATATAGCTGAGGAAAGAATCAGTGATCTGCACACTGGAATGAAAAGGAAAAAAAATGAAATGATGGGCTGTGAAGCAGTTACAAAAGGTATAATATTTATAATTTGATATTAGAAGGAAAGATGATTGCATGAAATAATTGACTTAAAATGATTGAAAATTTTTCTAAATTACTGACAGACACTATATATCTCTGGGGAGCTCAAAGAACATGAAGCAGAAGAGTGTAAACACTTCATCTGGGAATATCATATTCAAACTTTAGAAAAATACAGTAAAAAGAAAATATTTAAAGATGCAAGGTAAAAAGGGAAAGCATACCTATAAAGAAGAATAAGAGTTACACCGTTCTTGTCTTTGGAAGAAATGCAAATAGGAGAGAATGAGATATTGAAAAAGTTAAAACAAAACCTAACCACTAGAATTCAAGATGCAGTAAAATTACCTTTTTTAAATTTCTTTCTTTATTATTTTTTAATTTTTTTTTTTTTTTTTTTTTTTTTTTTTTTTTTTTTTTTTTTTTTTTTTTTTTTTTTTTTTTTTTTTTTTTTTTTGAGACTAGCTCTCGCTATTTTTGCCCATGGAACCACAGGCTCTCATTGCCCGGGTTACCACAGACTCAAGCAATCCTCAGCCTCAACATCCCAAGTAGCTGGGATTACAGGCCCACGCCACCACACCCAAGCTATTTTTTTGGAACTAGGTCTTGCTACGGGCCCTAGCCCTGGCCACTTCATAGGCTGAAGCTTACAGGCACGAGCCACCATGCCCGGCTAAAATTACCTTTTAAATGAAGGAGAGTAGCCCGAAGTAAAACCGTATAGAAACATCTCAAAATATTAAAATCAGATCAACCATATGATTCAGCAATTCCACTCTTAAATGTATCTACACTAAGAATGCAAAAACACTAATTCAAATGTATCTATGTATACCTACATTCATTGCAGCTTTGTGCAATAACCAAATTATTGGAAACAACTTTAGTGCCCAAAGACTGATGAGTGGATTAGGAAGATGCAATATATATACATTGTGTCTTCCATCTATGTATGTATATGTATAACATATATGTGTACACACATGCACTAAAATTCTACTCAGCTTCAAAAACAAACTCTTGCCATTTGCAACAACATGCATGGAACTGATTATGATAAGCCTAATAAGTCAGAAGAAGAAATAATAAGTCGGAACAAACCTTAAAAAAATCTGACTAGAATTGAGGTTATTAGAGGAGGTGAAGAAGAGAGAAAATAATGGAGAGACAGATCAGACATAGTAGAGCACAGTGGTTGCTTTGGTGAACAAGATATAGTAATATACACCTGAAGGATATGATCCTACATATTTAGATTGTACAGTTTTGTAAACCAATGTTGCCTTAATAAAAAAAAAAAATATAATAATAAATGAAGGAAGAGTGACTGTGGTACAGAGTTCCCTAAAGCTATTGACCTAAGCACATGCCGACATTGGGTTTCCTAAGGCCTGAAACTGCACTTAATAAGGGGCGTATGAGCAGATACTCAGGACAGAAATCACATTGTGGAAGAACTACAGAGGTGAGGGCACACAGTGAGGACTACTGCTTTGAATTTGAGGCTCTTTATACAGTATAACTGTAGTCTGAAGGAGGTCAGATCACCTAGACTCCCTTCTAAAAGAGACTAACATTGAATTCCAGGTTGAGATCTTAAACACTTGCCACCCCCCACCCCATGCTATGAAATATAATTGTGAAGGATCAATTCTCCATGAAGCTGCGATTAAAGTGTTTTGCACTAAAGAAACTGGAAATACAGTATATCAAATTTTGTTGGGTGCTACAGAAACAATGTTTAAAGGGAAGTTTATAACATTGAATACATATATCAAAAAAAAATCTCAAATCAATAACCCAAGTCTCCACTTTAATAAGTAAATGGATGTTGAATGATGAGAAATAGTAAAAAACTATTGGATTGGGAGATTTACAAAAAAGGAAAAGAAGCTAGAATGTTCCATGCAGCAATGGATAAGATTAAGGGAAATGCTTATAACTAAAAGTTAGCTTCACATTGACATAAGTAGCTATCTAGAGAAATAGTTTTAGGTATATCTAAATAAAAGACACAGATTACAAATACGTACTACTTATTCAGTCAGCAGAGGCATCTAGTACAATGACACCCCACTAGCAAATAGCGTACCTTGTCCCTGGATGTCCAATAAAAAAATAACTAAATATCCTTGAGAAAATGGCTGATTCTTGGACTAATGAAAAACATACAAGATAAACCTGGAACATCTTGTAAGAGTCATACACTACTCAAAAACTCTTCAAACAAAAACACACTAATGGGGATGTCAGTTGGCACAGCAACCAACAAAAGAGCTCCCAATATCCAAATCTGAATAATTTGAGCCACAAAATAAAGCAGCATTAGATGTATAAAATAAGCAACCTTGCATCCATGCTGACATAAATGAATGAATAAAAATAGGGAGGACAGGCAAGTCTTCACAGAAAAATTCCAAATGATTTATGTTAATACTCAGATCTACAGGAGGTGGAGTTTAATTCCCCTCTCTTTATGTGTGGATTGCACACAATGACTTCCCTCCCAAGAGGATAATATAGTATTGGCAGGAAAACAAACATACAGTGGAGAAACACAGAAAACACTGTCTCCTCAGGGTGATCAAGGTTAACATCAATGGTGATAATTCATGAGAGTATATAACTTCCATATATGATGGAATGGCACTCTATCTCTCTGTGTCTTCCTTCCAAATCCATAACACCTATCTAAATTTGAGAAAAATTTCAGACAAATCCCATTTGAGGATAAATCTGCTAAACATCTGACCATTAATGTCAAAATCATAAAAACAAGTAAAGTCTGAGAAATTGCACAGCCAAAAGGCGCCTAGGGAGGCATGACAAACAAACATGTATCCTGGAAGGGATCCTGGAACATAAATAGAACATTATGTTAAAACTAAGGATTTCTCAATTAAGTATTGGATTTAGTTAATAATGAATCCATATTGGCTCCATTTATAGATTTAACCGTATGGGAAATTGGGTGGTAGATGTGCAGGAACTCTGTACTATCTTTGCAACTTTTTTAGAAATTGAAACTATTTTGAAATTTTGTTTTTTCAAAAAAAAAATCTTATATGTTGGTACTTTTTCAGTACTAGGGACACATTGTAGCAGATAGATCTGATCCCTTGTCCTCATGGAACTTACTGTTCAGTGAGGAGACAGAAAAAAATAAAATTCTTGGAGAAAAACAAAAATACTTTGGGTAGTGGAATAAATCATTACAGAGGCACTTAATTTAGCGAGGAGTATCAAGATCGCTTTGAGATTTGAAAGAAAAATATTCAACAGTTTTGCAAAGAAGAGAGGAGAAAGTAATTTCCAGGTACAGGAAACAGAATGAGCAAAGTTCAGTGGGAGCCTTCAGGAACTGGCCTGTGTATCTTTTGTATTGGGCTACTAGAAGCCAATTCTGAGCATGTGCAGTTCATTAATGGGGAGTAGGGATCCCATGAAGCATTGGTAGGAGAGTAGGAACGTGAATCAGAGGACGTTACTGTGGCAACTAGCACTATTCACATGGGAACTCTAGGAGGTGGTGTAGACCATGCTTCACTTACTCCATCTGTGCGAAGAAATTGGAGTCGCTTCCTTGGATATACATGTCAATAAACTGAGCTAAAGCAGGTTACCAAAAGAGGAAAGGAAACCAACTCAGCCATGAGTCAGATAGAAAAATTTCTCTGTTCCACCTGAGTACAAATAGTCAAAAGAAAGTGTGGGAAATAAGAATTAAAGGTTCATTAGTGTGATCCTTACCAGAAGTTAATAGTAGGAGAAGTTTAAACATCAATGCTACAGCCCGGCACGGTGTCACATGCCTTTAATCGCAGCCTACAAATTGAGGCTGAGACTAGGAATCGCTTGAGTTCACGGGTTTAAGACACATCCAGGGCAACATAGCCAAACCTACTCTCAAAAAATAGCTGGGCATGGTGGTGACACACGCCTGAAATCCCAGCTACCTGGGAAGCTGAGGCTGGGCAACGTGACCTGCAGTTCCCTGGGCAAAATAGTGAGATCTAGTCTCAAAAAAATAAACAAATATAAATAAAAAAATTTAATGCCACATCTTCATGTGTATTGTTGAAAATCTTTTAGTTCTATCTACCCAAGTACCAAGTGAAAAACTTTAGTTTTTTACTAAAGTAGAAAATGAAAAAAAGGTACATCCCCCTACTCAAATCCACCATATAAAATACTAATTTTCTCTTGGAGGTTGGGGGCTGGAGGAGAACCTAGACATATTTAGTTTCTCCAAAGAATTAACTATCCTAGACCACTTACTTTTTAGTGTTGTATTTACAAATTTCTCCTTTAAAAAATATAGCCAAGTCATCTGAAGTTTACTCAAAAACCAAAATAATAGTACTCTAAAGCACTATTTTTTTTTTCTTGAACTTGAGGGACAGAAGTCACAGATGTGACATATTAGTACAATGATATAATGTTGAGATGGGGAGGTGGGGAGGTGGGGCAACAAGAAGCTATTCCCTTTATCTATTCCCCCAATGGACTGCATTAATTTATACAGTTACAAATTACAGCATTTTACATAATATTGAAGGAAAGGTGACTCTAAACCTAAACATGATTTTAACACAGCACCTGTATCTTCGATCAGTTTTGCTTTAACTACTGTAGCACGTAGGAACTAGGTTGAGCTTTAAGTGAATCTCCAGTCTGTGATTCCAGTAAATCCCTTGGTAATTCACTTAAGCTTTGTGATAACCTTCAGCAATTCACTCGGTCTTTATGTTTCCCACTTGACAAAATAGGCATGGTACTGGTTCTACCTCTTCTCAGCAAGGTCTAAGATATAGATTCACTTATTTTTACAAATATTTATGTATATTTATATATTGATCTGGGAGCATAATGAATGAAAAATTCCTTGTCTTCACAGAGCTTACATTTCAATGGAGGAAGATATACTAAAAAAATATAGCACAAAGACAGGTGGCATCAGTGGGGGTAGAGTTGGAAAGACAACATTCTGTTTTATAGTAGATGGCCTGGAATAGCTTCTCTAGAAATTTAATAGAGATGACCAAAGTAGTGAGGGTTTACAACTTAGGAAAGACACAGCAAAGGTAAAGCCCTGATGTTGGAGGTTGTTGGCACATTTGTGGAACAGTCAGCATGACTGGAAAAGTATGCTACAGAGGTGAGTTGGGTGTTTAGATTACTTAAGGAGGGGGCTTGGTTCTTATGAAGGAAGATCGCACCCACTGGAGGGGTCTGAGTGAAAGAGAAACATAAGTTGACTAATGCTTTAACAGGATCACTCTGGCTACTGTGCAGAATAGACTATGAAAGTGAAGGGTGACAGAACAGGTCAGTGGTAATGTATTAAGGTAGACCATATAGGATTACAGTATACAAGAGGTCTGTGGTCAGTTTAGGTATATTTTGAAGGGAGAACAGGATTTTCTGGTAGATAGGAAATAATGTTAATAGAGAAGGGAATGGGATAACAGGAATTGGGCCAGGACAAATGGAACAAAGTATTACTGATATAAGTGAGCTTGCTTTACAATTTAAAGAGCCTTACATAAAGTATTTTTAAGGTAATTTTATATCAGAAGCCAAATAGGAAAGTAGGAAAGCAAAATTTTAAATCAGAAGTCATAGGTTAAAATTTCATTCATTTCACCATAACATAGTTATCTAATGATTTTAACCAAATTTTAATTATGCAAAATTCAATAATCAGAGGTCAGCATACAAGAGACATTTCCAATCAGAAAATGTTTTATTATAAGAAACAATCAGGTAAAAATGCAAAAAATTTTTGTGCAATTATGGCAAAATGTTTTAAAACATCTATACATTTGCCCCCATAGGACTACAGTACTTACTACATACCTGAGCACTGAACATTGAATGCCATTTTAAATTGCTTCACATAGGGAATCTGATTCCTTGCAGATCACATCTACTTTACTCATGCACCAGTGAAATCAGCTTGATGCTTAAGCATCAAATTTGTAGGATAACAGAAAACAAAGATGGACAATAAAGAATACAATTTCTACTTTCCTATAACATAGTTATACCAAGTACAGTTTTCAATGCATAAAAAATATATAGGAAAGTGCTACATACATTCTTCAAATGCAAAAACAAAGTTAAAGTGGGATTGGCATATGTTAGACTATATTTCATTCTGTAGTACCCATTGTGCCTTTTACTTGTATTCTCATCATACTATGCAAATGTACCTTAAATATCTAAACATATACCAAAACATATCACTAATCTTAGATTTCTAGGACCTCTTCTGAAATCATTTTAAAAGTGGCAAAATATCCCAACTATATAATTTAAACAAATAGTTCTTCATACAAAATGTAATATATATTCTACTCCTGTAGCAAATTCTAAACCTTGACACTGACACACTATACTTAGATCACACCCTCAATATAAATTGTTAGAGCAAAAGGATCTACTGTTGTGCAGATCAACATAAATCTGTTGCAGAATTAACCACAGTGTGTTGTACTTCTATATATCAATACGGCACAATTAAATTGCCAACTCAAAGTTCTACGTCATGTTTTCAAGTAACACATATCTCTATATAAATACAGAAGATTGTCCAAAAGTGGCAGGAAATCTTATTCAAAAAAGCTTTCAAAAATAAATTACATGAACATCTCTCACAAAAATTATTTTTGTGTTTTCTTCCCCTCTGCAAAGCAACAATATAAGGATGCATCAAAAACCACACAGAAATAACCCCAAAACATAAGGTGAAGAAAACAGAGGATACAGAAAACTGGAGAGAAAAAATAGGGTATTGGTTGACAAAGTTTATAAAGAGGTTATATATTCACTTTCAAGACCCAAAGAAGAAACCACACCTATCTAGCTTCCCAAGCCTAAATTTTAAACTGTCAATTCTATAAATGGTGTCCATTTTAAATTCTGTTTCAAAAACATTCCTACTTGCAAATGTCTACAACAAGTAATTTAGAAAGTTTCTGAAAAAACCGAGGTATGTGATGCAAAGAGGCAACATTTTAAATTTGTTTCACAGTATCACATGACAATTTGTGCAAGAGTTTTAAATACAAACCATGCTAGTTTGTTTTCTTTTGAATCAAAATGTTCTAGGTGAGGACAAACTCTAGGCTATCCAATTCTCCTTATTAATTATTCTAGGCATAGTAAAAAATAAGTTACTAGTCCAAATATCTGCCTTAGGTTTTACATTTCGGTTGGTTTGTACTTTATGTTAATATTCCTGATTATTAGGAATTCACCAGTTATCTATGAAAAATGCTTTAGTACCTATAATGCTATGGTTCTGATATGCTTTACCTTCTCAGTCACCTTCAACTAAGACAAGATTTCAATGTAAAACTATCCATCAAATGTTAAGTGCAAAAGTGAAAAAAAAATGAGGTTTCAATTGTCATACATAATGTAAAAGCCATTAAATTAGGAGTTTATGTTTCTGGAAAACAGAATTTCAAAGTAGGTGTAAAACTTCACATTACGCTCTGTGCAGAAGAGAAATAAGTTACTTTTCAATGTACCAAAAATGACTGTATAAGTAGAGGATGAGGAAAAAGGTCAAGCAACAAAATGACCCATGTTAGTGCAAACTAATAATATTCTCATTATTCTAAGATTGATTCCAGTTAGCCCAAAACCCACGCATATCTTGCTATCATGTAAGAAAGAGAATCTTGTGAAATCACAAAAATTCAACAGGTAATATACGACGGCCACAAAAACTAACATACCAACTTGAAGATAAGTGCAGGCTCAGACAATTTATATCTACCTAGTTATACATGTCAATTAACTTATACTAGCACCAACCACCTGTGAAATTTGAGCCCTTTTCAAGATTTCAAAAGATGAGACAGTGTTAGCACTGGTAAAGCTTATCAACAGAAAACCGCTATTTTTAAACTTCAGCTTAACTTAACGTTACACAGAAAATAGGAATCAAGCTAAATGTTCCTTCTGAGACTGATCTGCTTTCTGTTCAATCTACTCTAATAACAGAACACATTTATTTATTCTCAGTACACTTGAAAACAGTACACAAATATATCTATCTATCTATCTATTTATCTATCTATCTATCTATCTATCTATATATTAAGAATGAGGATCTAAGTTAGTGCTTCTCTGTTTGAGAGAGGTCACAGCTAAAGTTCTAGTGATATTGCCTCAGATTTTTACCCGTATTTAAAACAAAATGTCACATCAAACTAGTTTGGATGTCTCTCTAACCAACAATATCCTGTTTTTAGAAGAGTGCATAGTTATCTCTCAGTGTCCACTAACCCAAAATTCTAAAGTAATGTTACCTTTATACCAGGGGAAAAAATGCTGATAATTGCACTTTGTTACCTTTTGCTTAACTGAAATGAAAGCATCACAAGGATGAAAAGTAATCTATTCCTACACTGTAATCTTACCCATTTCTGCTAACAAACTCTCTCAGCTTTCTTGAATACTGACAGCATTTCTTGTATTACCGAAAGACTATGCTTCCTCAAGAACAAGATGTCAGTGACTGAGGCCTGCTACTCATTAAAGTACTTTCTGAAGACACTGAGGATAGAGTTTAGCCACAGCACATTCAAAATGCCGGCCGAGGTCCCAGAGTCGATCTGGAGTCTCATACACTTTCATCCATTGGTCAGCAATGTCATCATATTGGTACAGGGAATTTTTTCTGCTGGTTCTGAAGACATGTTCTTCGACGGTCACTTGAGTAGCTCGAACAAATAAATGGAGTTTATTCTGAAAAAGTACCAGTTTAAGGTATGGATTCATGGACTCATCACATGGAAAGTCCTTCTTGCGAGTCCATTTATTTAGCTCAATGTCATAGGCTTCTACCGTAAACATACGTTGATGATTTCCACAGGTTCCAGCTATGTAGTAGATAGAGTCCTTGTATACAGCTGCTAAGCCCTGAATTCTAGGCACAGTCATGGGGGTTAAAAAACCCCAGTAGTCTTTTTGAGGTTCATAGAAGAGAAAAAATTCTCCTAAAAAAAAAAAAAAAAGAAAATAAGAATATATACATACATTTTTGCGTCTGATTTGTGGATATATGCTGAAGACTAAAGAGCATAATTTCCAAATACATCACACTATAAAGTTTCTTTTATAATTCCAGAGATGCATTAATATGAAGTTAAAAAGTAGCTTCAAACTTTTTCATTCTATGCTGCAACGCACTTAACATTATACATCACCTGATTTGGCATGTTTATATTTGGGGAGGTGTAAAGCGTTAATTTGGCTTAGTGGCAGAATTATAGTTATGAGCTTGATTCCATTTATTCTATCTATTCATGTGCTTCAGAAAACTTATTTTAAGTTATAGGTCTAAAATAGCATTATTGATAATGGCAAGATTAAAATATGTCTCTAGCTTCATTGTAAATAAGCTGCTCTAAGTTTGTGTGTTAATTACTTAATTATAAGGTAATATATAAATATTTCAGATGTATATCTATGCTCACTGGTGTGCTTCCACTAGTGGTTCTGTAACACAAAGATAAATCACCAGTTGAGTCTAAGTCAGTTTCAATTCTCTTTTGACCATAAAGAGGATGCTAAGGCATCTGAATTTCAGACAAAATGTCTGACAGAATTAAAGAAATGAAAAGGTGTGTGTTTTGATAACTTATATAAACTTTATATATCAATATAACACTTATATAAGATCATTTTTATATAATATAAAATAACTATATGTTACAGTTATATAACACATAAACTTCTTCATATAAAATTTTAAACCTTTATGAACACTCTAAATGACACATCACTAGCCAAAGATAATACAATAAGTTTCCTACTATACATATCAAATTTATTTATATAAAGAAACTTTTTAGATTTAAAATAGATATTTTAAATTGACCCTATCCTTGAAAACTATTTTGAAATAGGTTTATAGTCATCGTGACACTTTAATTTTAATTTTTCTTACAATTGTTAAACACCCAGTTTTTTCTTGTATATTACCTACCCTATGGAGAAACTCATAACTGTATTTTTAAATAAGCACAAAAATTTAAACTTTTAAAAACAGACCTATCTATAATTCTCTTGCAGAAAGGAAAGATAACATATAAACTTGATTTTTCAAAACTAAAGTTTTTTTCAGAAAGTAGAATGATGGTTGCCAGGGGCTTGGAGTAGAGAAAAATAAGAGTAATTGCCTTTTGGGTACAGAGTTTCAGTTTGAGAAGATAAAAAGTTCTATAGAGAATTCCAATCACTAATACGAAAGATAAATGTTAGTACCAGTTGCACAATAACGTGACTGCACTTAATGCCACTGAATTATATACTGAAAATGACTAAAGTGATAACTTTAATTTTAGTTACATTCCACCTCAGTTTATCAAGAAAGGAGAATGGTATGTATATATGAACGTGGAATTAGTTCCAAAATTATGTCAGGTGAACAAAGTAAGACAGAAAACAGTATATATGACATGTAGTCATTTTATCTGTCTGAACTATATTTGCAACTTTTATGTAAGTCTACAATTATTTCAAACAAAAGTTTTTTATTTAATGGAGAAAAATGCAGATGTCCAGATACATTTAAATGTGGATAAGATAGATTAAAAATGATAAGCTTTTCCCATTTTGGAAAAGTGAGTCTACATGGAGAAGCTACAAGCAGACATTTTCTTACCTGCAAATCTTATGTACCTTGATTTTCTAATTTTATGTGTATATTTCTTAAGTAAAAATAAACATGTAAGGGAAAAAAAGACTTCTTTAATAAATTCAAAACAATGACTGACAATAAAGAAAACCCTCAAATATTTATTAACCACTAGTACCTTGAATATCATATTAAAAAAAAAAGTCCAAAACCAAAAAGAATTAAAGGACACAGAGATAGAAAGCTAATGCATTGACATGGTTAAAATGGCTTTACAAATATACAGATTTAATATAAACTTAAAATTTTTATGGAATTCTTCATAGAAATAGAAAAAATCATGAAAATTACTTGGAACTACATTACATAGCAAAAATTACATACCAAAAATATTGAGATAAAAAGCATAAAAAAAAGAGGTGTCACACACCCTGACTTAAAAATATACTAAAAAGTGAGAGTTCTAAAAACAGCCTAGTAATGTAATAAACATAAGTATAAATTAATCAAACAGAATTGATAGCTAGCAATAAAATTACACATATATGAATAACAATTTATCATAAAGTAAAGTCAAGTGTACAGAGTTAGGAAAGTCTACTTAAGGTGCTGAGAAAACTGGACAGTCACATGGAAAAGACTGAAACTGACCAATAATACCATATGCAAAAATAAATACAAGCTGCATAAAATGTTAGACCTGAAACCATACAAGACAGAAAAGAAAGCACAAACTTGGTGATGTTTGGGGAGTCAACACCAACAGCAAGGGAAACAAAAGTAAAACAATAAACAAATGGAACTACAATTATCTAAAAAGCTTCTGCAGAGTAAAAAAAAAAATCTTTAACAAATTTTAAAAAATCAACATGCTACTGAGTGGGAGAAGATATTTGCATAATATATACCAAACAAGGGGTTAATATCCAAAATATATGGAGCTCAAAAAACTCAACAATAAAACAAACAAAAAATGGGCAGAGGACTGTAACAGACACATATCCCAAGAAGACATATACATGGTCAATAGGCACATAAGAAGATATTTATCATCTCTTATTATTAGTGAAATGCAAATAAAAATAACAATGAGATATCATCTCACACCTGTGGGAATGGGCTATTATCCAAAAGACAAGATACAAAAATATTGGCAAGGATGTGGAGAGACAGTAATCCTTTTTATGCTGTTGGTGGAAATGTTACCTGGTGTAGCCATTATGGAAAAAAGTTTGGCGTTTTCTCAAAAAATGAAAAATGGAAATTTCAT
Source organism: Uropsilus gracilis (assembly GCA_004024945.1). Taxonomy (NCBI): domain Eukaryota; kingdom Metazoa; phylum Chordata; class Mammalia; order Eulipotyphla; family Talpidae; genus Uropsilus; species Uropsilus gracilis. The sequence goes on from PVHY01010885.1 coordinate 30,870, forward strand.
AGATCCAATTTTCTTACTTCTAGGTATTCATGCCCAAAATATAAAAACAGTAGCAAGAAAAGAAAATGCACTGCCCCCACCTCTTTCATGTTTACTGCAGTATTATTTACAATAGCCAAGAAATGGAAACAACAAAAGTACCCAACAACAGAGAATAAAGATATGGTATTTACAAATAATGGAATCACCATTCAGCTATAAAAATTAAATCCTGCCATTTGCCCCAGCATGGATGGACCTCAAAGGAATTATACTTAATGAAATAAGTCAAACAGAAGAGGAAAACAATGCTTGATTTCATTTATATATGGTATATACAGAAAACAGATGAATGTAAATGAAACAAAACTAAACTTTCAGACTATAAAAATAACTAGTGAGTACCAGAAGGGGGATGGGTAATTGTAAAAGAGAGGACAATGGCAGAGTGAAAGATAAATTTGGGATTTTAGCAGTGAGCTTTGTAGTATATATGCACATGTTAATTAATAGTCATAACTGAAACATTGGTATAATGGAATGTACTTCAATTAAATTTTTTAATTTAAAATGACTGGATGTGGGGAAAAGGGGACCCTTGTGCACTGCTAGTGAGAATGTAAACTGAAGTCATCATGAAAAGTAGGAGAGTCTTCAAAAAATTAAAAATAGAAACTAGTATAATCCAGTTATACTGTTTTCTGGGTATATCCAAAAAAATGCAAAAATACTATTCAAAAGAAAGATGCACTCCCCTGTTAATTGCACCATTATTTGCCACAGTGAAAAGGTAGAAACAACCTAAGTGTCCATGCATAGAAAACTGCATAGAAAACACACACACATACACACACACATACACACACACACACACACACACACACACACACACTGAATTACTACTCAGTTATAAAACAAACAAGATGAAATTCTGCCGTTTACAACATGAATGGACCTTGGGAACATTGTGCTTAGTGAAATTAGTGAGATGAGGAAGACAAGAAATACTTATTTCACAAGATGTCAAAACATAGTAAGAAAGCATTAAAAACTTAAAGTATCACTTTAATAACTTAAAAGTATCTCTTTTTTGATATGAAAACTTATTTTCTTGTAGGTCCTTTAAAGAATAGACCATTCCAGTAGTTTAAGATAAGAGACCCAGAGGTATTCTTCAATTAATAGGAACAAACACCTCCTTTCATTAAAGTGTCATGAAGAGCCAGATTACTTAGGCACCTACCCTGTAAAACATAGATCTTCTCTTTGTACTCCACAGCATTGTGAAACTCCATTGCAACAGGCATTGCACACACAGTTGTCCAACAATTCTCCCTACTGTCGTAGCACTCTACAGATTTGATTGAGTTTCTCCCATCACCTTCATAAACACGACCTCCAATTGCATACATCTTACCACAGCAATACACCAGTTTGCAACCTATTCTGGCTCGAAGCAAGGATGGTTTGGATAGCCACCTATTGGTGGAATGATCATACATCCAGAAGTCATTTTCTGCCTTATGATCGATGGATACTTCACTGCTGCTTGGCCTATACCCTCCTGCAATGTAAATGTCATTATCCGGTGATACAAGAATCCCAACTTCTCTTAAATCATTTGGTGGTTTGCATAGTTTAAACACTCTTCCTGTGACTATATCTAGACAAGGCACTGTTTGCTTCTTTCCTGAGTGTTTATGGGCAGCATGAAAACATATAATCATTTCAGATGCAGTCATTCCAAGTCTCTGTGTACAGCCATTGGTATTGGATGATCCCTTCTCTACATAACTTTTTGCAATAGCTTGTGCAAACTGAGGTGGAATTTTCTCTATAAAGGTATCTTCCATCAGAGGAAAACGTATGCATTTGGCAAAAATTTCTGGAAGGTACACTTCTCTTTCATTCTTTTCATGTTCAAACCACCTAACAATGCTTTCATAAACATGTTCTTCTCTGTCTACATTTAAATCATCACTGTCTAGTATGCTTATCAGTTGGTCTTTTGTCAATTGGAGAAACTCTTGTTCTTTGGTGACACACAGGAACTTTTTACGAATATATTCTTTTGATCGATCTCCAAGTTCTTGATGGCCATAATGATCAGCAAAGATGAAGACCCCAATAGAATTTTGTGGGTCCAAATGACTGATCATATACTTAGCACATTGGTCTTGGATGGAAGGAATCTGGAAGATGCTGGCTGCAGTGAACAGGGCTTGAACATTGGCCTCTGTCAGAACAACTCTGGAGGTGTAAGCATAGTTCAACACTAAATCCATTGATTCAGCTTCAACACCAACTATTCGAACTTCTTTTTGAGTACTTTCTGTAAGGCCACTAGTGAACATGGATCTAAGAAGGAAAAAGTTGGTTAATATTACACATGTTCTACAAGTGAAAATTATTGTGGCAAAATTTTATTACCAAAATAGTCCTTTCAGTCTGTAAAGTATTTCCAAATGTGTTTCCTGTTATTCTGAATAGAGATAGTATCTGATAATTTAGCAAAAAGATTTAGTCTAACTAATCTCAAAAACCTTATTTTCAGAACCAGTCCACTTTGTGCCAACTCTGAAAAAAAGAGAGTGTACCTAATTAAAACACTGCAAAAGGTACACAGAATATTCCAGGACACAGGACACAGAATATTCTTGGTGTCTCTATCCAGGGTTCTGGCCAAGTCACCTTAGAGATGTGAGATCTTAATAACAGGTCAGACAGAAAGTTTAAGAATATCTGTAGGATGCCAACGTTATATATAAGCATACAAACAGACGACTTACAAAAATCCTCAAGTTCTAGTGGAACTTTACAAGGCAATTATGTGCCCAAAATTATTCATTTTTGAAAAGCACAAAAGCAAAATGCAGCAAGTTGGACAAAAGGTACAAAGATTCACTCATAAGATAAAAACTCCTGGAGCCATCATATACAGCACAATGACTGTAGTTAACAATACTGTCTTAGGAAATTAAAAACTTCTGAGAGATCTTGAAGTTCTCATCCAAGAGAAAAAAAAATGCAACTATATGTGATTACCTAATATTTTAGAGATAAACTAGATAAGCTTTTTTATTTTCCTCTCCCTTTGGAGATAAACTTTTGCCTTTGAAACCAAGTGGTTTTTTTTTATTACAATGTAGCAAAAAGTCTCACTCTTTACTTAAGTATTAGCCATTAGCAAACATCATTGGCTTCTCTTTTCCATCCCTTAAGTTTTCTAAATGCTCTTAAAATGGAATGTAAAAAATCAAAAGTTCTTTAAAAGCTTGCTGAGAAAAGGTCTACATGCCCTTACTAGATGCTTAGTAGATGTCTGTTGAGGAAATTAACCTAACACTGGCAATAAAGTTGATTATTCAGATGCAGAGCACTCCCTATATTTTTAAGTGTTACATTCCAAAAACTATCCTTCAATGGGAAGACTGTCAGGAGCATCTTAAGCTACTATCAAATACACAGAATTAATTTTAAAACACGAGAAATGCTTGAAGCGTATGATATTACAATACTTAGAACCCAGCTTGCTGCCCAGTTTACCAATGTTTAAGTCCTACCTTTGTACTTCTACAATGTAAATTTTCAGTTTAATATCACTTTTTTTTTTTTATGGCTGAAAACTAGATGTTCCAATATATAAGCTGGTTTTCTGTTCAGGTGGTTCAGCCACCAATTAAAAAGAAAAATAAAGTCCTTCATTAGACAAAGATTAACTCCCAAAGGAGAACATTACCACATATTTCTTTATCATGGGAACTACCTCTGACTTGAATAGACTGGTCTCATATACTAGAACAGTTTGACACCTGATGAACTCACTAGTCTGATAGAGTCTTTGTTAACTTTAAATCAGGAGCACTTTCTAACACAAAATTCTGAGCCTCAGACAGTTTCTAAAGCAGCAGACAGTCAAACAAAATTTAATGCTGACCAATCACTGGGATCACAAAACTACCAGACCATATTTCAAACTATTCCAATTCTTCCACTAGTGATGCAAGATTTAGAAACTATTAAGTATGATTCAAGATCTCACATAAGGAGCAGCACAGGTGCCAAGAAACTTAAGTGTAAAACCTGTAGTCTAGAGATAAGAACTTAATCCTTACATTTTCTAACTAAATATCCTCATGATAATTCACATTATTAGAAAGTTTTCCAAACGTTTCAAACATTTTTGGAAATTAAAAAAAAATACTAGTATGAATTTATGAATTTAAGATATTTTTCTCTTTTTTTGAGACTAGGTCTCACTATGTTGCCAGGGGTACCCACGGACTCAATGATCCCTAGGCTCAGCCTCCCAGGTAGCTGGGATTACAGGCGCGTGCCACACACCCAGCTATTTTTTAGAGACTGGGTCTCACTACACTGCCAGGGTAGTCTCGAAACTGCAGACTCAAGTAATCCCTGTCCTCAGCCTCCCAGCAGTGGGATTACAGGCACGCACTACCATGCCTGGCCTTAAGATACTTCTTTTAAAGTGACTTCTCTAGGACTTCAAAATTAATTTTAATTTTAATGAGTCAAAGTAGAAAATTTCAGTGAGATTTAGATATTTTCACTCTTAAGAACTATTCAAAAATATATAAATAAAAACTTGTGAAAGGCAACTTAACAGTAACTCCACTCTTGTTCCTTAAGTCATCTCGTTCCTTAAGACACCTAGCTCTAGAATCAAATCCAGCCTATGTCACTTACTGGCTGGAAAGATGCTTTGATAAAGAAGGTCCCTAAGCCTCAGTTTCTTCACAAGTAAAATGGAAAAAACCTACATAGACAGGACTGTAATGACTGCATCAAGTACTGTGTGTAAAGTAAGCTTAGCCCAGAGCTTGATAAGTATCCACTGTGACATATGTCAGCCCAGTGCTATATAGTGGATAGTTTGGACTAGTAAATCTCACCAGAGCTCAATAACAAGGCCAAACTTCATACCTTCTGTATATATAGGTTTCTTTTTTCTTTCTGGTTCACAGTCTCATGATGGTTAATGCTTAACATTCCAACGACCTACCCTATGGTTACACCACAGACATCACAGTGAAGTGACTATATTTTACCCAGTGTTCTGAGAAAAGAGGAACCAGAAACTACTATCTGGAGCATTACACTGCTATATATGCCCTCCAAAAGTCAACACCTTCAAAACAAACAAACAAAAAAAACCACTTCCAGGGTATAGCTAAAAAAATTCTTTCATTGTCATTCATGCACCATTTTTGAATATAGAAAGGCTTAAAAGAAGCCAGCAGTTGAAACAAAAGTGGAAATTGCCTTCATCATTGATCTTAGAGTATAAAATTAATTTTTTCCAAAGTTTTAAAATTTTTCAGTTTTATGAGACACATAAAGCTGAAAATCAATGAGCATTAGAACGCAGCATAAAAGCACTGCTAGAAATCTTGAAAACAATCTCTACTTTGGGTCCTAAGACAAAGAAACTGTCTTTCATTCAGTTTATTTCACTGTTCTTGCCCCATGGCATTAAAACAATCTATTGAATGTTTCTCAAAGGACAGGTTTTATTATGTTTTAAACTCTGAAACTCTGAAACTTACATGTAATAAAGAAATATGTATAATAGATAACTTCTTAGAACAAATTCTATATAAATACTATCCAATAAAACTATTGATGATGGAAATGCTTATATGTAGGCAACAACTACCTGTATGTGTCTAATGCACATCTTAAATATGGCTAATGTGCCTGAAAACTAAGTTCTTAAGTTTATTTAATTTTAAATAGGAGGTTAAATTGCCACCTGTTACTTGTGACTACCATATTGATCAGCACAATTCTAGATTTTCTGGCCATTTACCTGAAGCAACAAAACATTCACTAACTTAGAAATCAACCACTTGAATTCTAAGACGCCATTAAATGAAAAACAAGGGTTTATTGAACTAGGGCCTGCTATTATTTTTAGGAAACAAACTCACTGGTTCATTTCATTGTCATATCTCAGCACAGTATCAAGGGGGCAATACTAGTGGAGAACGGGAGTTCGGTGCGGTTATCAATAGATGTTTCTACCATCATCATACCTGAAGTAAGGGCTGATTGCAGCAAGAACGTTTCTATGACAGGAAAATGTTTTCCCGTGATCCACTTCCACTACAATGTCTGTCAACTGTCCTTCATCGTACATTGTTTTGAGTTGCTTAAGAATACTGCAAGCATGGAAGGGGTCCATGGCATCGTTGGCTGTGTCTGAAGATGGAATCCCATTCGGTGTTGGGGAAGACTTATTTAAATCTAGGAGGAGAAAAATCGTACAACCACGAGAAGTTCCTAGCCAGTTACGGCGTCGCCGGGTTTCTGTTTGTTCATTTGCTTGTCACCCGCTTCCCTCCCCCCCCCACCTTTACAAAAAAAAAAAAAAAATGCATATATATATATAAATATACGTGAATATTTATATATATTCAACAAATCAACAAATGGGATCGCGAGGTAAGATCTAGAACAGAGCGAGCAGAAAGCGAGCTGAGATGCAAATTCACACACCAGCCTGCTCCTCCGGGAACCCGGCGAGCCCGAAGCCCCGTGCTCGCGGAGGGACTGCGCGGGCAGAACAAGCGAGGTGTCTGCGGCGACTCCGCCGAAAGCCGGAACGTCCCAGATGAGAACGGAGGGCTGGAGGCTCACGAGGAAAGCGCGAAGGATGGCGGCCCCCTGTGGACCCTCAACCGCCTCCCGAACGGGTGGGAGCGGCGGCGGGTACCCGGCCTCCCCATCCCTGTCCAGCCGGACCGCCCACCGTCCTCCACGCCATCCATCCTCCCTTTCTCATCCCTCGCCACCTCTCCATCCTTCGCTCTGGTTCTCAAAGCCACCTCTCAGCTCGCAGCCCGAGCTTGGACCTGGCCCAGGATCCCCTCCCCCCACTTCACCCCTCCCTAGCCACCACACTACCCACCTGCCGACGCGGCCATTTCTCAACCGAGCCCTGGCGCTAGCTATTTAAAGAGGAAATGTCATTTCGCTTCTCTCGCTCCCGGGTTCCGGCTCTTCTAAGCTTCCTTTAGCCAATGGGGAGGGCGATGAGCACGGCTCCGCCCCTAGTCTCAGAACTCCGGGTGCCGATTGGCCACCCTACGCGCACGAGCGCACCGGGTAATGTAGTTTTATTGCCCTTGCTCCCGCGTGGTCCGGGTCGGGAGGAGGCCCGGCCCGGGAATTCCTATTGGCTAACTCGCTTGGAGGTGGAGCTCTGGGAGCCCGCCAGCCTGTGTCCGCTGGGCGCGCAGTGCTTGCCGGAAGAAGTAGTCTTCTGGCCGAGCAGAGCTGTCATTCTGAGGGGCTAGGGTAGGGAAAGCTCTTCAAGTGCAAATTTCCCCGTATTAGGCCTCTCTCCAGGCCCCCGGCTCTTTTTTTTTTTTTTTTTTCTTACCATGTTCTTCATTCCCTAAACCTCCTGCCAATGACTAGTTTCTGGTATGAAAGCGAGCTGTGCGTGAGGACTGTGAAACCAGAAAAATTTGGAAATAGACAAGAGGACTGTTGTCCAAAAATGCAAGGAAATCTGACACCCCACCCTGAAGAAAAATATCAGGAGGCCCAAAAAAACGAGCCTCATCTCTAATGAGTCACCTGTGACACCCAATTGAAATAGCATGGCCTTGGCCAAGTGCTCTGGTTTCCACAGATTATTGGTCTGGTTACAAGGCTGTTAAGGATCTTTAACTCCCACTCATGCCTTTCCTTTGCACACTAAGCAAACACCTGCTCCATTTTTAAGAACAGGAAAACATTCTAAAGGGACTCTAAATGCTTTCCTTTAGCTCCTGGGAAATGAAAGGGTTAAAACACCTTAAGTAGTCTGGGATTTCCTTTGAAGGCATTTTGGAGAGTACCCTGAGCCTGGAGCAAGAGATTACTGAAGCATTCCTAAATGTGGAATCCTACATATGTCCCTTTAATTTTTTTAGCACTAAGACCCTTCACCTCAAACATGTGAATAAAAATTTCAATTCCATCTGCCTGGTAGACTGCCAGACTCTTGAAGTAAGCAGAAAGTTTACTGCGGACAAGTTTTTATTTACATGTCTCTGTTTTAGGGTCTAATAGGGTGCCTGGCACATTATGCATAGTTAATATTTTTAAATTCAATGTAAGGCACAAACAAGCTATAATGGAAAATGCTATTTTGTTTTTGAAATGTAAGGAAACATCAGTGGATTTGAAGGAATTTTCAGTGGAGATACAGTTAGTTCATACAGATAGCTTTTCGAAAACTAAAATGAACAGTTAAAATTCTTGATTTAGGGGCCTTGGAATTTAAGTTGTGACTAAAAAAGAGAGAGAATGATAAAAACAATTCAGCCCTGTCTCCTATGTCTGCTGAAAAATTAGAGCTCAAAATATTACAACTTCATGCAAGTTAATGAGATTTGGTGTTTCCTGGGGACTAGGGATGTATAGCTCTTAATATAATAACTTCTTTATGAAAACCCTATGTGCGTAGTTCTGCATGGATGAAACTGAATTAACTTTTGTTACTGATACATTTAAATATCCATTTTTATGTCTTCAATGCTATGATTTCTAATTTATGGAAATCCTGGGGGTTCCAGTCACAATAAAGCAATGCTAAAGAAAAAAAGGCATCAATCCTTATGATTACTAGAATTAGCAAATAGTAATACAATATATGCAATATCTGGGACATACTTAAAGTAAAATATCACCTGTTTATCTGAAATTCAAATATATCTGGATGTTTTGTACTTTAACCTGGGAACCTTTTGAACCTGTTAAAATAAGGGTTTTCTTGTTTGTGTTTTGTTCTTGTTCTGGTTACCTTCAAGTCTTATGAAATCTGGCCGGTTTTCCTTTTGACTTAATTTTCACCTTAACAAGTTGAGTTGGAAATATTATTTAATTAATTAAAATAAAGTTTCTGATTCTTTGACCCATAAAAATTTCTGAATTTGTAGGTGGGCAAAATAAAGAGAACAAAAGCAAATATATATAAAAATAGGGAAAAGTGAAATTTATGCTTCAACATTGCTATTTACGTGACAGTAAATAGACCTTATTTTAGAGGGTAGATGGCATTACATGGTAAAGATTTCATCTTCATTAGAAATGCAGTAAAAACAAAGGCTGGTTACAGTGGCACGTGCCTGTAAGCAGCAGCCTAGGAAGCCACGATGGGGACCAGGGATCAAGGTTCAAGTCCCCCTCAGGGCAACATAAGGAGACCTAGTTCCAAAAAACTAGCTGGGCATGATGGTATGTGCCTGTTATCCCAGCTACCTGAGAAGCTGAGCCTGGGGATTGCTTGAGTCCATGGTACCCCGGGCAACATGAGCCTGTGGTTCCACGGGCAAAAATAGCGAGACCTAGTCTCAAAAAAAAAAAGGAAGGAAGGAAGGAAGGAAGGAAGGAAGGAAGGAAGGAAGGAGAGAAACGCAGTAAAAAAATAAAACCAGAATAATTCATAGTATATAAAAGTTGAACCAGTATTCCCACACTATTCATTCTCAATGATCTTTAACAATACAAAGGAGATTTTGTTTCAGGGTTGATACTAAATAGTCAAAGCTTTGTTTTCAAATAGATCTAATGTGAAATTTAATAAGAACTTACTGTCAATTCAGAAAGGCAGCAGCAAAAGTAAACAACTTTACTTAATATATTAAGTACTATATTGTCCTCTGAAGCAATTTCTTATATATTTACAACTCAAAGTAAAATTTTGTAAGAGTGAAAATTGAAATTGTAAATCAGAGTGTCTGAAGGATCTATATTTAACCCATCTAGGGGGTTAGAGGTTTATTATTTTAATATTTCTCCTGAGTCACAAGCAGGGACTACTCTAATTTTCTTATTATCAAAATGATAGTTCAAGAATAGAAAAATCTTTACATTTAAATTCTAGAAAAAAATAAAGGATTACGAAGATAGTAAATTTAGAAAATGGGAAAATTGTCCAGTCACCTTGTTTTGTTACTGTGTTCTGCTTTCACTTTAGGAGAAAGACTTTTAGCAATTATCAGCTGTGCCCAGTCGACTGTCGATAATAATACCATGCAACGCAAGAATGATAGGAACTCTGATGAAGAAGGTGTAAAAGAAAATAGGACTTCACTACTGCAAATCGATTCTGCCTTTTTCCAATTTCCCTGCTCAGTACTGACTGAGGCTGTGAAATTGACCTAAGCTATATAAAATGAAAGTAAAGAGAAAATACCTGTGACTCTTACCTTTTACCAAATGACATCCTTATATATTTATCCTTCTCAGACTATAGCCTCAATGAAATGTGACATTTTCCTTTGCTAAAGTCTAGCTTAGCTACATTGATGCCTGAAATGTAGCAACAAAAGTGATTACTTTAATATAAATTTAATGTATCAGTTATTGAAATAGTGTTTTTATTTCTAGAAACATATTGAACATAGTTTCTTTTGAGTTAGTTTACTTTAAGTGCACCAGGTTCATTGATTGGCTATTACTGGCTTTTGTTGTGTTTTAATTTTTATTCCTTTTAAAGTCCTATGAAGATTTAACATGCTAATAACTGGAAGATTGGATTTTTATTTTATTTTATTTTATTTATTTATTTATGTGTTTGTTTGTTTGTTTGTTTGTTTATTTATTTTTTGAGATTAGGTCTCGCTATTTTTGCCCATGGAACTGCAGGCTCACATTGCCGGTGGTACCACGGACTCAAGCAATCCCCAACCTCAGTTTCCCAGGTAGCTGGGACTACAGGCACGCGCCACCACACCCAGCTATTTTTTTAGGACTAGGTCTCACTAAGTTGCCCTGGGTGGGATTCAAACCACGATGCCCAGTCCCAGCTGCGACTCCAAGGCTATTGCTTACAGGCATGCGCCACTGTGCCCTGCTGGAAGATTGAATTTTGTGGGTCACTGAATTTGATCATACTAGGAGAAATTTAAACATCAATTTGTCCTTTAAGTATTTGGATTTTAGTATATATATTAAAAAAGTCGTTTTTTCCCAACTAGTAGCAGGGATATTTACTTCCTCAAAAATATTTATCTCCCTTCCCCAAATTGTATTTTGAACAGGCACTATTTAAAGCAATATGATTGTTAGTACAAACCATAGTGGAGGTGATAGCAAAATCAGATGAAAGCAGAGCTAGAGATAAAGATGGAGACTAAGTGTCTGATTCCCTTCAGAATTCATACTGAAGAATGGTGACTGCTAGAGAGGAAAAGAGGGAGCAGAATGGTGACTGCTAGAGAGGAAAAGAGGGAGCAGGCAAAGGGGCTGATGCTGGATGTTATCTGGAAATTTGGTGGTGGGTGCAATGTCATATATGCAGATGCTGAGATGAGGAACTGTACTCCTGAAATCTAGTGTTGTAGACTAATGCTACCACTTCAATAAAACAATTTGTGCTGAAACCTGACCCCAATGTGCTTATATTTGGAGGTGGGGCTTTTAGCAAGTAATTAAGTGTGAGGATGGAGTCCTTATAAATGGAACATGTCTTTTTATAAAAAAAGTCCACAGAGAGCTTCTACCATGTAAGAACACAGTGAGATGATAGCTTTCTATGAATTTGGAAGTAGGCCTTCACTAAACATCCAATATGCCTGAAACTTGAACTTGGACTTTCCCACTTTCACTGCTGTGAGAAATAAACTTCTGTTGTTTCTAAGTTACCCAGTCTATTCTGTTAGAGCAGCCTGAGAAGACTAAGTTGTGTATATATGGTTTGAGAGAGAGAGAGAGAGAGAGGGATTCCTCATCTCAGGAACATGCACTTTACCCATGAAGATAAAACAGATTCACCTGACAATCAATAAAAAAAATCAGGATAGAGGTTAGGTTCTAGTTAGCACAAAATAACTATGTGATATAATTAATATTAAAGATTTCAGAATAGTTAGACAGCTAGATTCTGTTCAAATGGTATGGGATTTAAGCTGCTGTCAAAGGAGGATACACAATTGAAGAACTCACCAAAGTGTTACAAGGATATTCTTTTCTAGTCACTTTATCAGGGCTTGACCTAAAAGGAAAGGTATTAAAGTGTTCATACTTTAACATTGATCAGGTTTAATTCAGGAATTGAGCAAGGAAAGAATATAAATTACTGTTACCTACTTTATTTCACTTAATTTCACATTTTGATTAAAATTTTAAAGAACAATGACTTTACAAATGAAGCAACTAAAGCCTGGAGAATTTTAAATAACTTCCCACAGTCATGTAGGGATCTTTCACTCTCAAGCCAGCATTCCTTTGATTACAGTTTATTAGGACCCTGGAAATTGCATAGGATTTTGAAAATGAAGTGTGCCTTTTTCTTCTAGTTCTTTGTCAAACATATGGTCAATTAGTGTCTACAAGAAGCATCATGAATTGACTGTAGCATTGGCATAATTTGAAAATAATTTTGTGCCCAAAGAAAAGGAAAGCTGGAGGGGTAATAGTCACACTGTTCAAGTAATTTGACTTTGACACACTAAATTGATAGTATGGTAATTTCTTATTTTTTATCTTTCCTCTAAATAATTCAAATAAATAATTAAAATATGTGTTTGAGCGACCATTAATATTTATTAAGTACTATGCTTCACTGTTTTACTGAAAAGTAATTATACACGACTAGAGACTGGTGGAACAGCATTACTCTATTGGAGACCCTTACATTATTCAATAATATTCAAATCGAAGCCAAAATGACTGTCAAGATGTGGAATATCAATACTCTTTCCTCTTTGCAGATTAGCTTGTAGAACTAGTGCTGTAAGACAATGATGGTAGATTCTTTCTAACTCCAGTCATGATCTGAATATTTTAAACAAATGCAATCACTAAAAGGTCTAAAGGGAAAAAATATCAGTGGACCACTGTAGTCAACATGTAGAAATCAGAATTTAAGGTCTTGAAGAATATGCATCAGGATTAGGAACGGAGTGTATTCAACACGGCAGAGAGAACACAGAGGATGAGAAGCTGAGAGTCCTTTAATCCCCAACATAATCAAATGTTTATAAAGCAAATCAATTGTATCACAATTGTGATACACCAAAAAGTGTATCACAAAAATTTTAGGAATAATTTTTATTTTTGTTTATTTTCCTACAGGATTTCTTAATATCAATGCTATAGACATATCTAGTCAGTTAACTCTTTGTCACAGGGGACTGCCCAATAAATTATCAGCTCCTGGTCTCTACCCAACTGATGCCAATGGCACATCCCACAAAGATATGATAGCAAAAAATGTTTCCAGAGATTGACAATTATCACTTAGGGGGTAATCACCCCCAGCTAAGAACAGAACAGTGTGTTTCTCTCTGTTCTGCTGTGTTGTGATTTTCCCACTTTGTTAACAGTTTGCTTAGAGTTTACATTGAAATACTACTTACTATTCAAAACTGTTTATCTTCCTTTTCACTCCCCATTCTGTCCCACAAAGTTGAGTTCATAACATATTGTGTTCATAACTCATGAACTTTTTTTTCTAATTTGTTTTTCACAGTATAGGGTTTCTTCCCTCAAGTGTGGTCATCATAGTCTTCCCACCACCAAAGCACCCATGGTCCTTAACCACAGTCCTTTGTAATCTCTTCCCTCCACCCCCTTATCAGTCTCCTCCCTAAGTCCCCTCCCCTCCTGGATGCCTTAGATCTATGATCAGCTTTCAAGGATCAGTTTAAAAATATGTCTTTGTCTCATCCTTTGCTTTGCTTGGTTTCATATATTCCACCTATAAGAAATCATCACTACATTTAGGATAATCTCTTCTAGGTCTATCCATGTTGCAGCAAGTGGCATAAGCTTACCTTTTCAGATTGTTGAGTAGCATCATTCTTTTAGAAAAAAAAGATAAATTTTAAGATGTTTAGAAGCAAAATCAATTCCATTTAAATGGGAGTACAAACAATCCAAGGTGTTTCCTTCTCAGGGTTCAGACTGAAAAACCTATAGATGACATTTGTAATATAGGTGTATTTGTAATACAGGGTTCAGGATGAAAAAACTAGAATGATAGTTGTAATCACAAAGCAGGAGAGAGATGCAGGCTGACCTGAGCAGGAACATAGATATAGCTATTTGCCAAGCTTGGTATTGTAAAAAGGAACTCATCGGTGATCTCTAGCATTGTCAAGGGTAAGGAAAAAGAATGAAATCACTTTTACTGATACTCTGAATCCAATTGTTGGTGGCTCTAAAATCAGCAAGTATATATTAGAGGGAAAAATTATACTTTGGTAGCAAATAACTCCATATATCCAGTGACTTAAATCACCAAAATTTTTTCACTTAGGCTTATGTGCACTCCAGTTCAGAAGGGGTCTCTGTGCCACTCACAAACACAGGCTGGTGGAGCTGCCAGGATCACAAATATCCTTTGTCACTACACCAAAACGATAACAAGCAAGTGGTAAATTGAGCACTGACTCTTAAAGTTTCCGTTTGAAAGAACAGATGTCACTTCCACTTTCATTTCATTGGGAAAATTGTGTTGTTTTGGAAAGGTGTTGGATTCTGTGAGCTGGTTCCTTGGGTTGCATCTGAGAAGAGTTTCACCAGAGCTCCTTTATCAGTGACACAATGCAAGTTTCCCCATAAGTCAGAGACATTGTTAATATCCAAATGGGCAGGTTGATTATATTAAAAAGGGAAAGAGAAAAAGATTCAGATATAGGTGGATAGGAAGAGCTTCCTCTGAAAGGGACAGGTTTGTGAAATGAGACACCTGCACAGACATAAGCAGTCAGTCTTGGGAGTCTATGTTTTGCAAGTCCAGAATTTGTGCTGAATATTGTTCTTCTGGGAGGGCTTCATTCCTTTGTATAATTGTTATAGATTGTTAAATTAATTACTTCTAAGGTGTGACTACATTGATTTTACTATGGCCTTCCATGCCATATCCCTACCTCTGGTCTGTACCTCCAGATACATCCCATACTGTTATAGTCATTGATTCCTACAGAGTTTTCATTACTGTAGCTGGTTTAACAACTATATTTCTACCCCTACTTCCAGTTTCTGGTCTTGTTGTACCTCCATCCAAAATTTTCCATTCTTAATCTCCATTGAAAAATAATCATGGAGCCATCCTTAATTGGAAACAGGATGGGAAGACCAATTCTATCAGAAATATTTAGAGGCAGCATCAGTGACAGATGTATCATACAAGGTCTGTGTTTGACATCCCTAGTGATGTAAAACTAGACAAAACCTAATACCTACACTCTGTGACTTGTCATTGAAAAGCAATCTATGACATACATATGAGATATTAAAACAAAGTAGCAGTTGCTCAGATTAGTTTATCTTAATTATGTGGGAGAAATAAACTAAAGCCATCTATTGCAGGACTTCTCCATCAGGATGATTTTATCCTACAGTGAATATTTGGTAATGTCTAGAAATGGTTTTTTTGACACAATATCTAGAAACATTTTTATTTGTCATATTGAGTGTTACTACTGTCACTTTGGAGATCAAGGCCAGGGATGCTGTGAAATATCCCTCAATTCACAGCACAGCTTCTCTCCCACCAAAGAATTCTCTGCTCCAAATTTTAATAGTGTTGAGGTTCAGTGAGTCTCTGATCTATGCACTTTTCACACTTTTCTCACAGACAATCCTAAATCTACATAAATAAAGAATATGCTTTGGGAATTTCAGCTGTTGATTTATTATAGGGACTATTTATTACAGGGACAGAGAAAATTTCCATTCATCCCGCTGGATTCTTTCAGGCTAGTCGAGTCATCAAATTAATAACAAGCAGATTCATTGGGAAAAAAAGAACAAATTTAGTTATACATGTATGGAGAATCTATATGACTATAAATTCTAGAGTAAATGATACAGAACAAGGCTCCTAAGGAACATCAGTCTGGGGCTTTGAGTAGAGAGGAAGATGACTTATATGACACAAGTGAGATGCTTTCTCTGAAACTAGATGTTTACCCTGACATATTGATCAGTTTCTCTGATAGAAATGTTATTTCTGTGGATACCCCTCAATCTAAGCAAGATCCCCAATCTTCATTCTTCTAGGTAAGTAAAATAATGCTAATAGTGTCTCTTGAGCTCACAGGAACTCGATAGCCCTTTACTTGAAATAATCCACATGACATTGCTTACAAGGTCCGTTCTGAACCTCTTGGGGAGGGTTAGCCTCCTATGAGCATGAGGAAATCTGTCGTACTGTTCATGCTCAGATATATGGCTCTTTCACTCAAAATTATGAATCTGTGACATTCTTTCTGAGGTTAATAAGAGAGCTGACTTTGTTTCTACTTTTCTCAAAAAGACTTTGAAATGCAAAATATAAAAATTGCTCTTCAAAATGATGGTGATGGCTAGCACTAAGAGGACAGCAGACTGGCAAGAAGCAGGCAAGAAGGTACCGGTTAGTACCAGTACAGGTTAGTACCAGTACTGGTTCAGCAGATTTACATACAAAGGCTGATCAGCCCTACCAGGAAGTTAAGGATTTGCATACCCTTTACCTGCACTGTTCCTGGTGAGCTATCTTAGGTGGTAGTACATGGTTTGATGTGATGGAAGATAGAATGAGGAAGCTTGAAGGAGAAACTGGCCATACTAGTAAACTGAGTCAGTTAAGTCATGGGTTGTTTATCTAGAACCCCTACACTGCAATTTTTTTTTCACACTGCAATTCTTAAGTCCTGGGTTTCAGCCTATTTCAGGTCATCATGCTTCAACAGTACCACAAATGCATCTGCCAATTTGATGAAGCAAGGTTGAGTCCCAACAAAGAAAGAAAGTAAAAAAAAAAAAAAAAAGACATGGCATGACATAATTCATACTGACCATGGATAATAAGTTTTATGTGAGGCTATTGTCAAATCTCTTCACAGAAACCCCTTTTCCTGAAAACAGTTTTCTATGATAGGAAAAGTTAGGAAATGATATAATGGTAAAGGGAGGGAAAGGGGGTATGGTAAACTCAACCACACAGATTGAATTTCTGAAACTAATGAATGTCAAACACAAATGAAGACAGAGACAAGAGAGACAAGTGGAATCGATGTTTATATTTATTTAAAAAATCAGAACTCGAAAGTTACACTGAGGAAATGTTGACATATGAGCACCAATTTGTGTTTGAATTGGGGTTTAAAGTTATGTGCCTCAAGCCTGAAAATGGAAGATGACATCCCTGAGAAAGGATGTTTGTGGTTTGTTAACCTGTAATTAGAGGCAAACCCTGGCCCAGCAATATGTTAATACTGGTGGCTGAGAGGGTGCCAATACAATCATTTATAAGAATGTACCCAGCTTGGGGTCTCAGATACTTGGGAACTTCAACTATGTTTGGAATGTATCAAATCAATAAATTGCTAATTTTTCCAGCTGTGTTAACCCACTGACTTCTCAGCAGGAAGGGGGTTGGGGAGAGTTTGTGAAAGGTTGTAGTGCAAAAATGATCCTCCAAACACTTGCTTAACTACTCAGGCTACGACAAGACCAGAGGAGCTTGGTTAAGTACAGTCTGGAATCCTTTTATTTATTAACTACACACAGTCACACAGGAAATTTGATGGTTTTGCAAATTCTTCATAAAAAATTATGGAGATAATTTCACCTGTTCTTTCACCTGTCATTGGTGAATAGTAGTAATTTCTTTCTTTCATTCTCTCTGCTCCCTTTATTTAGTAAATAAATTTATTTTAAAAGAACCCAGGCTTAACTCTTCGGAGGTAAAAGGTCATGATTCCTGAAACTTATTTTCAAATAGTCTATCATGAATACTAAGTGTAAAAGTAAACATATACATGGGCTAAAGCAAAAGTAGCAAGATGTTAACACCATGATAAACTGAAGAGCTTTGGAGAAGTCATTGTTTCCTTTCCTTCCTTTTTTTTTTTTTTTTTTTTTTTTTTTTTTGAGATTAGGTCTTTTTGCCTGTGGAACTGCAGGTTCACTTTGCCCACAATACCATGTACTCAAGCAATTCCCAACCTCAGCTTCCGAGGTAGCTGGGAAGCGCGTGCCTGTAATCCCACAGTCAGTTATTACAGCGTGTACCTGTATTCCCACACCCAGTTATTTTTTGGAGACTAGGTCTCGCTGTGCTGGCCCGAGCAGGACTCGAACGGCAATCCCTGGTCCCCACCACAGCTTCCTAGGCTGCCGTTTACAGGCACGTGCCATTGTGCCCAGCCATTGTACATTTCTTGCAAATTTAAACTTTTCAAATAAAAAAAGTGCAAACAACAACCAAGATGTGTATAGCAGAAAGGAGGTTTTTCTATTTAAACTTGAGATCTAGGAATGAGATGGCAATAAAAATTGTTTTAGTTTTTTCCTTAAAGAAATTGTGGCAGAGTATTAGGATATGACAAATGCATTATCTAAATCTTTTTTACATGAAGTTGATGGTGCTTCTCTCTCTAGGGTATTTGTCCGACAGTGATGGTGGATTCCAGATAGAGTCACACAATGTTACCGGTCCCTTTCTTAACAAAAAGGTGGCGTGTTCAGATGGTAAAAACAAAGGTGGGCTTATGATGACTCATTCTGCATTGACTTTTGATTCATCAGCACTGGGATTTCAATCATTTGGCTAAGTCATTACAGATTGTGTTGAGAGAAAAACTGCTTAATGAGTACCTTTGGCTTATGATGCATAACAATTCATTGTAGTGGATTATACCTTGGGGACCTTCTTGGTGATTGACGATATGAACTGAATTGTTCCTCCTCAAAATTCATATACTGAAACCATAAACCCCAAGGTGATGGTATTTGGATATGGGGCCTTTGAGAGGTAATTTGATTTAGATGGGTTCATGAGGGAAGCAACCCATGCTCCCCTAATGCAGTGTTTAGTGCCATTTTAAGAAGAGACCTGGAGAGCTGTTTCTCCTCCCCCACGCTCCCGCCAGTCAGGGGAGGAAAGGATGATGCAGTAAAATAAATTTAAAAATAATGTATGTATTAGCATTATGCTATAATTATTCAAAACATATATTGTTATTGTGAATTAATTTTCTACAGACTTCATTGATAAAAGAAAGTTAGTTAAAATTATCATTAGCTGACCGGACGCGGTGATGCCTGCCTTTAATCCCAGCCTACAAAGGGAGGCTGAGAATGGGAATCTCTTGAGTCGGCGGGTTCAAGATCCACCTGGGGCAACATAGTGAGACCTAGCATCAAAAGAAATAGCTGGGCATGGTGGC